>PVJS01011945.1:0-44762 GCA_004027185.1 Glis glis | reverse complement strand
ATCCATGGAATTACTGTCATAAACAAGGTGTATATATGAGATTATGCCAACATCATTCTCAGTGCTACATGTGGGGGGGAGGCGGGGGGGAGGTGGGGGGGAGGGACACCAAGAGCTGTGTGCATGTATGTTAACACCAAACTGATACTCATTGTGATGTGAGACTACAATGCACCAATAAAAACATGAAAAAAAAAATTTCTAAATCTATATTTACATCTTTATAACTTCTTATGATGAAACTTTATTGGGAAAATATGATCATTACACCCTTACAAATAAATTCTTCCTGTATTATTTAATATATTCCTTAAAATTTCTTACATTGAAATTTAAAATACTTTATAATACATATTTATTTTTCAACTTTTATAAAATTTATTTATTTTTATCCTATTTTTTCCTCCAGGTTCCTTTTTTCTTTCTGGTAAATTACATAGTGAATCTTTTATGTAGTTTAGTGTTTGTTCTTATTGAACTTTTTGTTTGACAAATTTGAAATTATTTTATTTTCCTGATTCTTGAATGATAGTTTAGCTTGGTATAGAATTTTATGTAGAACACTATTTTCCCACACCACTTAGAAGAATAAAAATTCCAGTTTAACCTCATACCTATGGGTTTCTAGTAAGAAAGCTGGAAGCCCTTCTCCTGGTACTCAGATCACTGTCAATCCTGTGTTAGTGAACTGGCTCTTTTTCATTGGTAGCTATTAAGATTTCTTCATCATCTTTGGTTTTTGACGTTTCAGTAGAAGGATTTGCTTTTGTCTAAGTATAATTTTTTAAAAAAATCCATTAACCCTGAGTGTGCTAATTCAATCAAAAACATATTTTTTCCTCCCAATCCTGGAAAATCCCCAGCCATTCTCTACTGTACTACTGCTACTCACTCAGTCTTCATTTCCTTTCATCTTGAGTTACTCAGGGACATAGGTTGGAGCTTCTTATCTCATTTAGTACTCAAACTGTTTTAAGGTTTCTCTGGCCCCCTCGCTCTCATCTCTATCCCTTTGTGTTATGAAATAGTGAGCACAAGTTCATCTGCTTTCCAATTACTGATGATGTGTTCTACTGTATATACCTTCTGCTTGGTAGTTGATATGTTTATATATAATTGTAATATTCAAAGCCAAATCTTTTTATAGATGGGTTCCTTGTTTGCTTGTGTTCTTATCCTGTATAGGCTTTGTTTCATTTTTTCCACCCACATTCACTGCTGGCTGTAGGAAGCTGTGAGGAATCACAGGAGTACAGCAGGTCTTGTATGAGTGACTCAGGGGTCCCTCCCGCAGGATCTCTCTGACTCGGTTTGGAACCAGCACTCAGTTGGATCCAGGTCCTGTTCTATGTGGGTGTCTGATCCTTTCCTCTGCCCCAGGAAAGCAAATTGCTTTCAGATGAAGCCCCAGGGAGAGGGTCAAAGCATATTCACTTTCTACTCTGAAGAAAAGAACTCATTCTCGGGCCCCATATTCTATAGGGTCCTGTTTCATGTTCTTTTGCAGAAAATGTGCTCAGTTTCTATTTCTATGAGGTAAATTAAATTTGAGCCTTGACTTCTTGGTTCAATCCTAGTGTTCTTTAGGCCCAGTTATTGGCTTTCTCTCTTTCTCATATATATCATATATGTATATATGTGTATAAGTATATATGTGATATATATGTATATATATATGATATCTTATTTTTGATTGTGCATGTATGTCTCCATTCTTTCTAGATGTTTGAGTGGATGGCAGAATTCTTTGAGTACACTCTGCTCTTTTCTTAGAAGTCTAATCTTATTAGAAGGAATGACTCACTTTGAAATGTAGAAGCAGGGAAAAGAACAGCTTCTGAAGACAACCAGAAAAGTATTCTCTTTTTTCAATGAAATGGATTAGGAAACTTTTTGCTTCTGTTGTAGTATGAATACATGTAGAGATTAAGGGACCAGAAGATTCAACAATAATTTATTTACAAAACATTTTCATTAAATTACCTGAAAAGTGATATAATGAGTAGGTGCTTAAAATGTTGGGTAACCCACTTTTAGGTTTGGATATTGAGTATCATAAAAGTGTAAGTTTAGACATGGGCTTCTTAGTCATGTGTAAATAAAACTAATCATAGATTAATGTATCATAAGTGGTGATCCACATTTTCATTGTAAAAATTATGTCAATTTTCATGTTTTTGTGACATGTACATACTAAAATACTACCTCATGCACACAACTCCACAACTCACACTTACATGCTAACTCACTCGATAACCATAGTGATTTGAGTACCTGCACTGTGCCTACATCTTAGATGAATTCAACATTAATAATTTTGGCATGAGTGAAGGCTAGATGTTCTCATTCAAGCTTTAAAAAAGAGAAGGCAAGAAATCATGAAAAGCAACAATAATTTTATGTGAATATGCAAAGAGTTCCCTTTTAATTTTTGGAAGATGAATTTCTACTAGATTATAATAAATTTTGTCAAGAGAAAGAAAGAAGAAAGTAATGAACAACTGCTCAACATTCCTTTGTTCTCTCCAGTGCACAGAGCAGCAGGTGAGGAGCATGGAAATGATGTCTGAATGATTTTGGAATATAAAATCTTTCATGAAATGTAATTTTCTTCATTTCAGAATGCATTCAGTGGGTCAGTTGTCACATGACTGAATGACTCATAGATACACCTTAGATGAAGGAATGTAATACTTAGAAGAAGACCTGGTTATAATTAGAGTAAATATTGTATTTAACATTTTGTGGATAAACAAGAACAGAAAGATAACATGTCAGGAAAATCAGCAAATGGAATTCCTTTATTGGGAGTGAAAACTATGGTAATGTACATATATTAAGACTTCAAGTCAGGAAACATGTACCTTCCAAGACAGAAAAGCAAGGATAAATCGAGGTAGGGCCCTTGTCTATCATGCCCATTGATATACTTTTATCCTCAGGTCAGTTCTTGACCCCTGGTGGGCATGGGATAAAAACTGAATTTAATGCATTGGTAAAGCAATCGACTGGTGGAAAGATGCAGCAATACAAAGCGCACAGTGTGGGGTTCAAGACAGGTGCAGTTCTGACACTAACCAGCTGCTTAATCTTGTGTATATGTTGAACCTTATGGGACTAATTAGAAGATAGGGATAAGTTAGATGACCTTCAGGACCCCTTTCAGCTCTTTGGAGTCAAATGAATGAAACGACTAGAGAGTAAGTCCTAGAGGAAAATGGAGGCAATGCATAATCTTTGACACATGAATAGTTACCTTCTCTAGCCGGGCCTGGTGGCGCACACCTGTAAACCCAGTACTTGAGAGGCTGAGACACGAGGATCGCAAGGTTCGAGGACAGCCTCGGCAAGTAGTGAGACTCTCATCAACCTAGTGAGACCCTGTTTCTAAATAAAAATAAAATAGGATTGGGGGTGTAGCTTGGAGGTAGAATGCCCCTGGGTTCAATCCCCAGTACCACACACACACACACACACACACACACACACACACACACATGAATAGTTACCTTCTCTGTTCAGTCCTACAAAAGTCTAGTGAATGAATAGTAGAATCACCAAAGTTTAGAAGTTGTTTTCCAACAATGCCTTTAAATAATATATCACCAAGTCTCCCCACAAACTCACCTAACTAGGAAGCCAAGACTGCTTTCATTTCTTCATTCCTTTTATCTTCCATACAGATTCTCCTTGTCCTCCACTCTAATAATTAAGAGAAATGTGTTAACAGATGAAGGCTTTAAGTAAGGACTTGTGAAAGTGCACACAGTGGGCAGAAAGTTCTATGCTGCCCCCTGCTGGACAGCCCCGAGGCTCCAGCTGAGGTTGCTTGCTTCCTTCCATCCTATTTGACTAGACCGGCAGGGAATGAGGTCTTCGTTATTGTTTTTCCTCTTAAGTATGGATTCACATTCCACAGGGGTATAATGATTTATTTTAAGCCAATGGAAGATAAAAGACAACCCCTCCCCCCACACACACACATAGAGAGGAGGGGTTACTGAAAGAGAATAACCCTCTACAATTCTTTTATGTCTTGAAAGTTTTTGTGTAATTCAGGCATTGTGACTGAAACACCATAGAAACTAAATTCTGATATATTTCTCTCAAAGTGTTTTTATTTTTTGAAGGGTAGTTAAGTTGACGGAACTCAAATCCCCTACCTTGTCTCTCTAGAAGTGGTCAACAGCTAAAATTTCTGTTCCTTGAGCCTTAGCTGAGCATAATTAGTCTGTCCTACAAACTGGGAGGTCAAAAGTCATTCAGAGACAGAGGCAGAGTCTATCCGTAGACTTTGGGGACCCTCCACTACATCTCTCCAGGTTGGGTTTTCTAGCCTCACTTCCCAGCTGCAACATACACCTTGAACTCTGAGCTCTCATCTCTCAAGTCAGTAAGACTTTGTGTTTTCCTGATTTTCAGCCACAGCCCTGACTGAAGTCTTCTCTCAGGTGAAAGACACAAAATATGGCCAATCACCCAGTTTTCTTCCCTCTGTCTGCATTTCTATTTGCTGTCCCTGGGTCATTTGAAAGCTGGGTCATTACAAACTGATTGAGTGGACTAAGAAATGCAGTGACCCGTTTTCCTCCACTTTACATGAGTACTCATGATCTATACTTGGTTTTTATCTCAGACCTTTAGAAACAATTGCCACTTCATGCTGGGATGCAGTTCACTTCACCTCTTAACTCTCCCCTAGCCCCAGCCACACATACTTAAGATGAAGAGCACTCGGGATTAAAGATGTTTTGAAGCTGGCTAGGTGTGATGTGTCGATTGAGGCTCTAATACTTTTCATTCATATCAGATCAGTTCTGAGAGCTGAGGAATGCTAGTAATAATTACACGAAGAAAAGCAATGTCAACTGTTGAGGTGACGGGCAAATGGAATGTGATTATTGTAATGATCAAGTGCACCTTTATTTCTTCACGGTATTAGCATCCTATGGCTGCTGTGACAAAACATCACACACTGGGTGACTTAACATTAGGAATTTGTTGTCTTGAAATTCTGGAGTCCAGAAGTCTGAAATCAAGGTGTTTACAGTGCCAGGCTCCCTGTTAAAAATTGCAAGGGACTTATTCCTTGCCTCTTCTTAGCTTCGGGTGTTGTGCTGGTAATCTTTGGCATTCCTTGGCTATAGAGACATCACTCCTGCCCTGTATCTTCACAAAATTTTCCCCTGTGTCTCTACCTGAATTCGCATGGACATTTTTGGAAAAAGGCCTATCTCTTTTCATGTGTCCTTTTTTCCATTTCCAGTAGAATATTTTGTGAATTCATAGCATCATGTTTTGGTATTATAAGGCAAAGATGGCAAAAGTGCAACTAAAATCCAAATTAAAATTGTTAGAGCCAGGCATGGTGGTGCACTCTTGTAATCCCAGTACTTGGGAGGCTGAGACAGGAAGATCACAGGTTCGTGGCCAGTCTCAGCAGCTTAGTGAGGCCCTCACAACTTAGTGAGACCCTGTTTCAAAATAAAAGAATAAAAAATAGGGCTGGGGGTTATGGTTAGCTCAGAGGCAGAATGCCCCTGGGTACAATCCCCAGTACTGCAAAAAAAAAAAAAGACACCCTGGGGATCATGGTACACACCAATTTCAGCTCTACGTTTATAATCACATATTAATATTCTCCAATCCTGCAAAATATAATTTCCAGTCATTTTTGGTTCATCACCGGAATATTTTAAATTTAAATAAAGATGAATTACAGAAGTGCGATTGCTTAATTTTCCTCAGTAAACATGCTGCAGAATAGGATCAAATGTTCAAGTCGTTTGCATAAATTAGATATCCCATTTTGGCTTCCCTAATTTTTCATTTTGTAGCAATCGCAGATGGTACACAGGACTTTGACTTTTGAAGAATCAGAATTCTATAACAGTAACAACGTTCAAAACTGCATCTCATTGCTCAAATTTTATTCCCTTACTGCTCAATGTAATAGCTCCATTTTGTTATTTTATCCTAATAGTTTTCCTTTTCAGTCTTGTAAAAGAATTTCCAGGTATAATCTACTTATTCAGAAGGTCCACCAAAGTGCCTTAAGGTCTGGATCTCCTTAGCAAAGTGCTTTGAGTAAAGTTTTAACTGAGCACTTACCCTCTTGATTTTACTGCAGACATTGGAATTGGGGTCTCAAGACACTGACCACTGGAACAATCTAGACCAGGACTTTTTCCCTTGGTCAGCATAAGGTATTATCCACTGTGAGTTTAAGTCCTTAGAGTGGTGTGTGTGTGTGTGTGTGTGTGTGTGTGTGTGTTGGCTACAGGCCTCCCTACTTTTACATCCTTGTTTACTCAAGGAACTCACATATTGGGGTTACTCACATATTGCCTGAACCTGTGATTTAGATACTCTTGCTACAAGAGTTATTTAAATATCTTAGGAGAGAGATACTCAGAGGGAGGACACGCTGTGTTTATGTGAGTCAAGTCTCCAGTGGAGGTGGAATTGGAGATCTTGGTTTCAAAAATATTCCCAATGTTGAAATCCCAGGTGGTAAACAATGGGAATTCAGAAGGCAGGAAATTGGACCTGCCAGAACTTGGGTCTGGGGTCAGACAATCCACCCTGGACACTGTGCCCATTACTTAGCGTGTGTAGGTTGGACATGGTACATGAACAGAGGGAGCCCCGGGTCCCTCTTCTGTAGAATCAGAAGTGGTGATGTCATCACTGCTGGGATTAACTGAGGTGAAACCTGGGAAAGGGCGTATGGTAGTATCCTTCCAGGATTATTGATAATAAAAACAATAAATAAGAAAAATACTGAACTATTAATACACTATAAGATGAATGGAGCTAGCTAAATAATTAAGGCCTCAGAAGACAATGTCCTATTAGTTATAGTGCAACACACATTAGGTTTCCTATTTTGCATGATTTTGTTACAATCATTACTTAAAGCCTTTTCGTAAGTTCATTTTATTTTGCCCAGTATTGATTTTCTTGGTGAATGTTTGATGAGAATTCTGTCTGATTTCTGTTACCAGTTTGTTGTCTTGCAGTGCTGTATACCTTTAGAGCGGATCTGTGTTTCTCTTCTAAGACACCAAGACCAAGACTTTCCAGCGTGCTGTCTGTGAGAACTCAGGAGGGGACAATGGCTTTCGGGGAAGGTGGAGTGGCTTCTGTGGCTTCCCCTGATCTTTCAGGCTTGTCACAAGACGTTGGAGGGAAGTAGTTTGGACTTTGGCATAGGTTCTCATATAGCCCTGTGGGTTTCCCACCACGTCCCCTATGATTATGGAATGGTATACAAATCGATTATTTGACAATTCAATTCAATATTATTATGTGCTGAATTGGACTACTTATGTCTAGGTTTTTTTGTATGATTTCTTTTTACACATTTTTTTCTCTTAAAAATATGTGTTTTTTTGTGGTACTGGGGATTGAATCAGGGTCATTCTACTTCAAAGTTACACCCCAAGCCCTTTTTATTTTCTGTTCGGAAACAGGGTCTTACTAGATTGTTCAAAGTCTCGCTATATTGCTGAGGCTGGCCTCGGACCTGCAATCCTCCTGTCTCAGCCTCCCAAGAACTGGGATTACAGGTGTGTGCCACCATGCTCTGGCAAAAAAAATGCATATTTTTAGTACTTCAGCACTCTCAGGGATCCTACATGCTTTTTCTGAGATAACTGTCAGATAATTCATGATTATGTCTTTATGGAAATAATTCTTTGCAGATCCACCAATAAATGCTTCCTTGGGGCTCACTGAGATTCCTCACATATCACATGCAGATGAAACCCTGATATACACCTTTCAGACAATGCCTTGAGAGTGACCCTTTCCACCCCTTGATATGGCTGCCTTCCTCTATATCAAAGTGACTTCCCAGCTAAAAAAAAAAAAATTAAAACACACAGTCCTTTGATGCCTAACTAGCCATATGACATCCCCTCACCACCAACCACCACTATGGGAAAAGTCAAAGAAGCATATGGTTATCATTTAATCTAATGCACAATCTTTTCTAACCCCTCAAAGCCCAAAGGAAAAAAAGAGAAAACAAGGCAAATCTCTGAATGTAATTTTAATAATTAGTTCTAGTAATGTTAATGTAAAGTTTAAAATTGACAACAGTAATGCAGTTAACTGGTTCCTAACAACCTGGCTGCAGAGCTAGTTAGAAGTGGATTTTGATGGACCGATTTGCAAATTAGCTGCTGCTCTGGGAGTTGAGATGTGCTAAGTGCTAGGGGATGGACGTCTGTTGAGGAGGAGGAGGGTCAGAAAGAGACATGGTAAGAAATGATGGTGGTGAGGCCTGAGGTATCAGAAGTGGAATTGTGTTTCTCTCCCTGATAAATAAAGGAGTAAGAAGGAGGGGAGGGGAGGCCCTATTTCATCAAATTTTAAGTTCCGGGATGCAAGAATAATAATTTGGGAAAATTAGTGATGGAATAAAAGATCTCAATATCTATTTCTAGATGTGTAAATTCACTTGCTCCCAATTTATGCTACTAAATTATCTTCTGAAGAATAAAACTATTTGTATATGGAATATAGGTTATGCATACAAAGAGATGATTTTCTTGTCGAAATGAAACATGGCCAGTGAATCCCAGGAGTCATTGGGATTTCTAAATGGATATTTTAAAGAGATAATAAACTGGTTGTATTTTTAAGTGACTGTATGAAAGCACCTATTGCGAAATCTGAGTTCGAACTCATGGTGGGTAAGAAAACAGATAGGGCGTGTCCTAGTGAAGTCAATGGGGCGGGGCTGGGTGCTTCCTGTAGGATGTCAACTCTACAGCAGAGTAGGGTACAATACACATGTGATCTGACTTGGTCAGATCAGGCCTGCCATGTGAAAGAAAGACGATGTGCGTTATCATGGGCTCAAAATTGGTTTATTTTCTGAAAGTAAAGCCATTTAACACTATCTGAGAATATCAACTATCCTTCTAAGGATACTAATTTGTTTTACATTGATAAAGAGAACCCATATAAGGTGCAGTGAAGAAACCAGGTGTGGTGGCTCCTGCCTGTAATTCAGGTACTTGGGAAGCTGAGACAGGAGGTTCAGGTACAAAGCCAGCCTCCAGAACTTAGCCAGACCCTCAATAACTTAGTGAGACCTTATTTCAAAATAAAAATAAAAAGGGCTGGGGGTGTAGCTCAGAGGTAGAATGCCCCTGGGTTCAATCCCCAGTACCACCAAAACAACAACACAAAAACAAAAACAAAAAGATGCAATGAAGTGAAAATGAGAAAATTTATATACACATATATATCAGAGAGATGTAATCTGCTTTTCTGAAATTCATCTGATTTGAATGCTATGAACACATCTACATAACATCTTCACAGGTTCATCTAGACTGGTGTTTGACCCAAAACTGGGTATCATAGCCTAGCCAAGTTGATACATAAAATTCATGATCTCCAGTCTGGGAGAGTGGGGCTGCAGCTAATGACCATGCAGAGAACAGGGGAGGGGGAATATGGCAGGGGAGAGCAACCCAAAGATGAGGCTGGAGCCCTTGGATCCTAACACATGTGATGGTTTCCTCTCTGGGAACCATCAAGTTTCTATTTTACATTAAACTAGTTTGATTTGGGCTTCCAGCTAGGGAAAAATCCTTCCCACTCTAGCTAACAAGTTCCCCTTGCCCACGTAGCACTTGGAGGACTCTTTTTTTTGCAGCTTACCTGGGCCATTCCAGTGGGAAGAAAACAAAACAGACAAAATGTAACTAGGACCAAAAATAAAACATGCACAAATATACCAACCCAAAGTGCCACCTGTCAGAGAACTGTCCCTGTGGTGGTCTGTATAGCTGAGTTTGAAGTCATGACTGGGAAGCATGGGTTTGTACTGTTTGGGATTATAAAATAAACTTGCTCACTTTCTTTTCAGGATCTCATTTTGGTACTCTTTGTTGATGCAAAATAACTAATTCCATGAGTACCTTTTGAAGATAAGATCACAAGGAAATATAGACCTTGGCAGATATGAGGTAGTCACTTTTGCCTTTAAACTCTCCCCTGAATGATGCATCAGACTGACTCACTCTCTCTCTCTCTCTCTCTCTCTCTCACACACACACACACACACACACACACACACACACACACACAGACACCCTGAATCAGGACAAATATTTCTCTTATTTTGTATTAATATAGCAATTTAAACATAGTTTACTGGTTATTATGATTACAAATTTTACAAAAAGAAAAAGAGCAGTAGGAAGAAAACAGTAAACTTTTCTCCCTGTTCTCTTATTAGTGAAGTCAATGAAGAAATGACACCAAAAGTTTATAAGAAATTTTTCATTTATGCAAAAATGAAAAAGAACTAGCATTCTTAGTAGATACATTAATTGTCAAATGGCTAGACTGAATGATTTTCTATTTTCCCCTTATATGAAAATTGCAAGGATCAGTGAACATTGATAATTGAGGCATGAAATGGAGGCCATTTTTAACTGAATTATCCATTTGGGCAATTATCGTCTTTGACAGTAACTGCATGATTCACACATTTCCTCCTCAATTTGAGCTGGGTAATCAGACTTCATGAGAAGTCAATATGAATTGAACTGTATGACTATAAGTCTTTATAAATGTTTCATATCTTAAATCATCAGCCAAATATTTTGTCACTGTTCTATGTGCTATAATCATATAAGAACTAATCAGAGTGGTTTCTGCATACAAATGAGCTAAGAAATCCTTACCATTATGGAAACCACCTGAATCACACAAGACTACCGTTTTGTCATATCCTTTCTCTTTATCTCTCCCTCTTTTCCAAGATCCATATTGGAAGGTCGAGGAGGCAGAATGTGGAATAGCAGAGTAGAGGATCCCCCCGCCCCCGGAAGCACTAACCAAGATTCTATTCACAGAAAAGACTTTAAGGGTTAACGTAGAAACAGTGTCTCTGAGCAATAGAGATAAAATGGCTCTCACTTGGGAAATGTTATATATATGGACTACCTACAAAACAGAGATACCTACTAGTGTGCCCCCTTATTCATAGGAAGTCCTCTTTCCCAATTTCTCTTTAGCTTCCACATGTGAGTGAAAACATGTGACTCTTTACCTTCTGTGACTGGCTCATGTCACTTAGAAGGAGGTGGGAAGGTGAAAGGAAGAGCTGATGGTGGAAACAGTTCAAATAATCCCATGTTCACATATGAAGTTATCCATAACAATGTTAATATTATGTATGGGGAGGGGGAGGGAACAGGGTGAGACACAGGGGGAAGCACACAAGTGCTGTGTGCATGTGAGTTTCTATCACTCTGAACCTCACTGTGATGTATAATTATAATGCACCAATAAAATAAAAATAAACAAGCTAGATATGGAAAAAACAGGGATATTTCTTACAAGGTTGTCATTGACTAAATATCAAGCTTGGAGACTTGCCAAATTATCTGGAATAGACACCAAGAATACAAAGATACTACAGTATTCCTATTTTAAAAATAGGTTTATGGTGATAGGAAATTACACAACAGCATATGGTCTGTTTTTCTTTAATTGGGCGAGGAAGAGCCTGTTGTGGTAGCCTCTGGCTGATGCCTATCTGAGATTCATTTCTGCATGTTTTCTGATTAAGTCTCTTTCTTGGAGGGGTGGGTAACATGTTTTTATCTACAGATACTCAAGCCCTCAGGCTGGGCATGGTGGCACATGCCTGTAATCCCAGTACTTGGGAAGCTGAGACAGGAAGATTGTAGGTTCATGGCCAGCCTCAGCAACTTAGACCCTCAGCAGCTTGATGAGACCCTGTTTCCATTTCTTTTAAAAAAGGGGCTGGAACTGTAATTTGGAGGTGGAATGCTTCTAGGTTCAATCCCCAGTACCTAAATGAATGAATGAATAAATAAATAAACAAATGTACCAAGCCATCCCTCTGATGCAAATCTGAGGCAGCCTGAGATGTAAATGTACAGTTAGGTAGCCATGCCCAAACGGAGCCACCAAGGCCCACGGGAGGCCAGCTCTTCCTTCCTGGCTCTGCTGCTTGTCTGGAATGCAGAGCAGCAGCATTCCTAGGACCCTGAGTCTAGGAGCCACCTGCTAGTGCAGAAAGTCAGAAGATCTGTGCCCTGAGAAGCTGCACTGCACCCCTGGATTTCACCTTGTGAGGAAAGCAAACCCTTATGCATTCAGGCCAATGTTATAGAATGTCAGAGCTAGCAACAGTGATAACCCTGCTTGTGTATACCCATACCCAGGAATTAGAAGTGGTATTTCCATCACCAAAGGAAGTCATTGTGAATCCATCATAATTCCAAATGAAGGAGTTCTTAGAGTTCTCAGCTGTGCAAACTGTTTTCTACTTGTATTGTCTAGTAGAAGAAGGAATCCTGGATATCATCTTGGATCTTGGCTTTTACTGTCTTGGTAATTCTTTTTCTTTTAACGTGCTTTTATTGGTGCATTGTAGTCTCACATCACATTGAATATCTATTTGATGTTAACATACATGCGCACAGCTCTTAGTGTCCCCCCTGCCTCCCCCCACCCATATGAAGTACTGAGAATGATGTTGGTATATTCACACATGTACACCACATGTACACAATGTTTATGATAGTAATTCCACTGATTCACTTCTTTCTTGCCCTTCCCCTTCCATTGTACCACTTCCCTTGCCCCACTGAGGGTTCTCCATTATCAACCAGAGTCCCTTGTGTGTCCCCACTACTCCCAACATATGTCCCTTCTTTTTTTGTGATTGGCTGATCTCGCTTAACATAATATTCTCCAGATCCTTCCATTTCCTTGCAAATGATGTTAATTTGTTCTTCTTTATTGCTAAGTAGAATTCCATTGTGTGTATTTCCCACAATATTCTAATCCACTCATCTGTTGATGGACACCTAGGTTGGTTCCATAATTTGGCCACCGTGAATTCTACTGCTATGAACATGGGTATGCATGTATTACTGTAGTCTTCTAGTTTCAATCCCTTTGGTATGATACCCAGTAGTGGTATAGCTGGACCGTATGGTGGATCCATAATCAGTTTTCTGAGGAATCTCCACACTGATCTCCACAGTGGTTGAATCCCACCTACAGTGTAGAAGAGTCCCAATTTTCTCACATCTTTGCCAGCATTTGTTGTTGTTTGACTTCTTAATGCTTGCCATTCTAATTGGGGTCAGATGAAATCTTAGAGTAGTTTTGATTTGCATCTCCCTGATTGCTAATGGTGTTGAACATTTTTTTTCATGTATCTATTGGCCATTTGTATCTCTTCTTTTGTGAAGTGTCTATTCATTTCAGTTGCCCACTTCTTGATCGGGTTGTTTGTTTTTTTAGTGTAAAGTCTTTTAAGTTCTTTGTATATCCTAGATATTAGACCTCTGTCAGAGGGATAGCTTGAAAAGATCATCTCCCATTCCGTAGGCTTTCTCTTTAAGCTCTTGATGGTTTCCTTTGATGAGCAGAGGCTTTGTAGTTTAATGCTATCCCATGTATTAATTCTTGTTTTAATTTCCTGTGCTTTGGAGGTTTTGTTGAGGAAGTTTCTACCTGTGCCTATATGTTGGAGTGTTGAACTTATACCTTCTTCAAACAATTTCACAGACTCTGGTCTAACTTCCAGGTCTTTGATCCATTTCAGGGTTACTCCTGTGTAGAGTGAAAGGTAAGGATTTAGTTCCATTTTTCTACAGGTAGATAACCAGTTTTCCCAGCACCATTTGTTGAAAAGACTGTCCTTTCTCCAACGTATGTGTTTAACATCTTTGTTGAAAATCAATTGACTATAAGTTTGTGAACTTGTTTCTATATCTTCTATTCTGTTCCACTGGTCTATGTGTCTATTTTTGTGCCAATACCATGCTGATTTTATTACTATAGCTCTGTTGTACAATTTGAAGTCAGGAATTGTTATGCCTCCTGCATGGTTCTTATTGCTGAGAATTGCTTTGGCTATTCTGGGTCTTTTGTTTCTCCATATGTAATTAATGCCTGATTTTTCTAGATCTGTGAAAAATGATGTTGGTATTTTGATAGGGATTGCATTGACTCTGTAGAACATTTTTGGCAGAATGGCCATTTTGATAATGTTTATTCTGCCTATCCAAGAGCAGGGGAGATCTTTCCATCTTTTAAGATCTTTGATTTTTTTCTTCAGTGTTCTATAGTTTCCATTGTAGAGGTCTTTTACCTCTTTGGTTAAGTTAATTCCTAGGTATTTGATTGGTTTTGAAGTTATTGTGAATGGAACTCTTTTATAGATTTCTTTCTCAGTGGATTCATGGTTGGCATATGTGAATGCTACTGATTTTTTAGGTTGATCTTGTATCCTGCTACTTTGCTGAATTTGTTAATTAGCTCTAGTAGACTTTTGGTTGAGTTCTTTGGGTCTTCTAGATATAGGATCATATCATCTGCAAATAGAGATAATTTTAATTCTTCTTTTCCTATTTGAATTCCTTTGATTTCCTTCTCTTGTCTTATTGTTCTGGCAAGAGTTTCGAGGACTATATTGAAAAGGAGTGGCGATAGTGGGCATCCTTGTCTTGTTCCTGTTTTTAAGGGGAATTCTGGCAATTGTCCCCCATTCAATATGATGTTGGCTTTGGGTTTCTTATATATTGAGTTAATGATGTTGAGGTATGTTTCTTCTATTCCGATTTTCTGTAGAGTTCTTAGCATGAATGGGTGTTGAATTTTGTCAAATGCTTTTTCCAAATCTATTGAAATGATCATGTGATTCTTATTTTTAGTTCGATTTATAAGGTGAATAATGTGTATTGTTTTGCATATGTTGAACCAGCCTTGCTTTCCTGGGATGAAACCAACATGGTCATGGTGTATGATTTTCTCAATATGGTTTTGAATGTGCATGGCTAGTATTTTTTTTACAATTTTTGCGTCTATGTTCATTAATGATATTGGTCTGTAATTCTCTTTTCTTGAGGTATGTTTATTTGGCTTTGGTATTAATGTGATGTTGGCCTCATAAAAGGAATTTGGAAGAATTCCATCTCTTTGAATTTCATGGAATAACTTGTGAAGTATAGGTTTTAGTTCTTCGGTAAAGGTTTTGTAGAATTCAGTGGAAAACCATCTGGACCTGGGCTTTTCTTTGATGGAAGACTTTTTATTGCTGTTTCTACCTCTGTGCTTTCTATTGGTTAATTCATATTTTCTATACCCTCTTGGTTCAATTTAGGTAGGTTGTATGTGTCTAGAAATATTTCAATTTCTTCCATGTTTTCCATTTTATTGGAATATAAGTTAATCTCATAGAACCAGCTTCTTGTTTTGTTGATTCTTTGTACTCTTTTTTATTCTCTATTTCATTAATTTCTGCTCTGATTTTAGTTATCTCCTGCTTCCTACTGGCTTTGGGATTCAACTGTTCCTGTTTTTCAAGATCCTTGAAGTGTGTCATTAGGTTACTTATTTGGATGTCTTTTGTTTTTCTTATGTGGGCACTCAGTGCTATAAATTGTCCTCTTAACACTGCCTTAAAAGTGTCCCATAGATTTTGTTACATCATGTATCTATTTTCGTTTAATTCCATGAATTTTTATTTCTCCCCTTATTTCTTTTCTGATCCATTCCTCATTCAGAAGTGTATCAGTCTCCATGTACTTATGTGATTACTTTTGGTCATCCTGTTGTTAATTTCCAGTTTCGTTGTGTTATGAGAAGATGCAGGGAATTATATCACATCTTTTGAATTTGCTGGTGCTTGGTTTGTGACCCAGTATGTGGTCTATTTTGGAGAATGTTCTGTGTACAGCTGAGAAAAATGTGTATTCAGGTGTTGTTGGTTGAAATAATCTGTATGTGTCTATTAGATTCTTTTGGTCTATGGTTTTCTTTAGGTCTGAACAATCTTTATTCATTTGCCTGGAGGATTGATCTAGTGGTGTGAATGGTGTGTTGAAATCTCTCAATATTATTGTGTTTGTGTCTATTTGGGACCTGATGTTGTGAAGACTTTGTTTTATGAATGTGGGTGCGCCCACATTTGGGGCATTAATGTTTACTATCATTATATTTTCTTGTTGGATTGTTCCTTTTATTAGTAAGAAGTGACTCGCTTTGTTTCTTCTGATGTGTTTTAGCTTAAAATCTGTTTTGTCAGATATAAGCGTTGCTACCCCTGCTTGTTTTCAATCTCCGTTTGTATAGTATATCTTTTTCCATCCTTTTACCTTTAACGTATGAGTATCTTTGGCTAGAAGGTGAGTGTCTTGTAAGCAGCATATAGTTGGTTATGCTTTTTAATCCACATTGCCAGTCTATGCCTTTTAATTGGGGAGTTGAGTCCTTTGACATTCAATGTTATTATTGAGATATGATTCTTGTTTCCTGTCATTTTGAGTTCTATTTTCTGTTTGCTGTAGTGACAAATCTCCTTGTTTAGTTGCCTACCTGGTGGAATTCTCCTCTCCTGTGGTTCTGAAAATTGCTTATTTTTCCTTCTTTGTGATTTATTTCTTTTAGGATTTTCTCTAGTGTTGGCTTGGTCCTCATGAATTCTTTAAGGGTTTTTTTTTATCATGGAACATTTTTATTTCTCCATCACTTTTAAATGATAGCTTTGCTGGGTATATCAGTCTTGGTTGGAAGTTGTTTTCTTCCAGGGTCCGGAGTACTTCATACTAATCCCTCCTGGCATTCCTGACTTTGGATGAGAAGACTGGGGTGATGTTTATTGTTTTGCCCCTGTTTGTCACCCGTTCTTTTGTTCTTATTGCTTTTAGGATTCTTTGGCCTCTACATTAGACATTTTAATTATTATGTGGTGTGGGGAGGTCTTTCTTTGGTCCTGTCTTAATGGTGTTTTATATGTCTCCTGTATATGAATGTCCAAATCTTTTTCTATGTTCGGAAAATTCTCTGAAATTATTTCTTCAAAGAGGTTTCTTATACCCTTGCTCTGTACTTCTAAACCTTCTTTGATGCCTTTTATCCTTAGATTAGGACGTCTTGTATTTTCCTGTATTTCTTGGATGGCCAGGGTGTGTTGTAATATCTTTGTATATCGTTGACTGTTTTCAGTTTTGAAAGAACTGTCTTCCAGGAGTGATACCCTGTTTTCCATGTGGTCGAGCCTACTAGAGTTGGTTTATATTGCAGTCTTTAATTTGTTTATTGACCCCTTAATTTCGTTCAGTGTTTCTTTCTGATTCTTTTTTAGAGCCTCAACTTCCTCCTTCATCTCATCTACACTTTCTTTGAGGCCTTTCATCATTCTGAAGATCAACATTCTGAATTCTCTGTCTTGCATTTCCTGTAGGTCAGTATCAGTAATCTCACTTGTTGATGCATTGTGAGTGTTTCTTGTTTCCTCACTGTTCCTCATTCTTGTATTTTCGGTGTTTTCAATTTTGTGTTTCTGTTTCCTCTGCATCATTTTCCTTTCTATGTGTAAGACCTCTTGATGGTCCCTGTAGTCCTTACTGGGTCAGTACGCTAAAGACTGTGGTTCCCTCCCATCTTATTGACTGTGGAGCGGTGTGTGTTTGTGTGGGGGGCACACAGGTTCCGGGACTCGAGTGTTGGAATGTTTGGCGCACTTCGAAGTGCAGAGTTGGATGGGGGCTCCGAGGCGTGGGTGATGGTGCCAGAAGGTGCCTGGTCTCCAAAGGCACGGGTGCTGAGGATCACCCAGGCCCCAAGCGATACACACCTGCTCCGGGTCTCAGGAGGTATTGCCGGAGGTTGCCTGGGCTCTGATGTGCAGCGCTGAGTATCTCATGGGCCTGAGTGGGGTGCACACTTTGGGTATCAGGTGGCAGCACCCGAGGGTGTGCAGGCACTGAGGCACGGTGCAGAGGATCACGTGTGGGCCCCAGGGAGGTGTGCATGCTCCTGGATCTCAGGTGGTGGCCCTGGAGTGTGCCCTGGCTTGAGGTATTGCAGAGGGTCGCCTGGGTCTCAGGTGGTGGTGCAAGAGGGTATCCTGACTCTGAAGCGTGGCACAGAAGCTCCTGTACAGGTGAGAGAAATGCAGGCCCTGGGTCTCAGGTAGCAGCACCGGAAGGCTTTGGGGTCTGAGGTGGGGCACTGAGGGCCACCCAGGTCTTGTGTGGCAGTGATGGAGTCTGGGGTGGGGCGCAGAGGGCCACCTGGGTCATGCAGGATGGTGCTGGAGTCTGAGGGTGGGCGTGGAGGGCTGCCCAGGTCATGTGTGATGGTGCAGGGGTCGGGGGTGGGGTGCGAAGGGCCGCCTGGGTCGCACTGGATGGCACAGCTGGCCGGAGTGGGGCGCAGAGGGCCGCCTGGGTCTCATGTGGCGTGGGGGTCTGATGCCCAGGTGTTGGGGATCGTGCGGGCTTGTAGTGCCATGGCGGGGAGGTGTGAGATTCTGGCAGGAGCCCTCCCTATTGAAGCCTTTGAAGGGTATTCACTATCTGCTACTGGTATGGCCCAACCACTCACAGCATTCTGCTCTGGTTCTTCCTCCCGATTTGCTGGTGGAGAGGTAGGGGTCTATTAGCCCCGGCTGCTGCATCCAGGGGAAGATGGCTCCTTACCAATCCTGCCGACACAAGATTGCAGGATTCTGTAGCTGGTAGACTCTGTGTCTGTGTAGTCCTACTCAGGTTACTGGATATTGGGTTTTGGTTTTTCTATGGCCGTGTGATGTTGTTCAGGTCTGAATCCCCGAGGCAATTTTGAGATGATTTTGAGACAGGCTTGATCAAGGGCTCCTATTCCATCGCCATCTTGGATATTATCTCCGTTTTGGTAATTCTGAAGAGCATTCAAACAGTTATTTTGTTATTTTGTCCAGGGTTTCTAGTTGCCCTTGGTGATATGGACTACAATATGCTAGTTCATGATGATCAGAAGACTGAAAATTCACTGACAACTTGTTAGTAACCTAGCCAAGTCAATAAAAAATGATGTAATGAAAATAGATACTAATACCATTTGCGTAAATTTACAACTACTGTGTACTTTTTGCTCTTAATCTGGAACAGTTTACATGAATCCTCTGCCTAAAAGCACTCTAAGAGAAGCAACAGGGAGGAGGGGGAGGGGGCTCCTATTACTTGGCAGGAAATCTGAAGTGGGGTCAGAGATCAGAATTTCAGCCACACTTTCCCATGTCCTAGCTTCAAGACCTGTAGAAAGTCATGTAACTTGTTTGATCTTTTTTTCTTCATGAAAACCAGACAATAATTGCTTTATCTTTTCCACAATATTGGTATGTGGATAAAATAAAAATGAGAGACTGATATGAGGGTTATATCCACTGTTTAGAACTATAGGAAGGATGTATTCTGCTTTACTTTGTATCCTTAGTAGATTTATGTCTTTGCAAGAAAACATACTGTGCACAATCTTGTTGTTCAGTAGAGAGAATAGAGTCATGGGAGGATGGAAAATAAGATGTATTTCCTGGGTAATTTTTATATTATCTATAGAGCCAAGGCGACTTACTATGTCCCATTTATATTTATAGTATTAGAGATAACATGGATTTTAAGAAGTCAGAGGAAAGACAAGTGCACTTGTAGGCACTGACATTTAGCATGGGGACTTACGATTCAGTGGGTGCTGACCAATCCAAAAACATCTAAGGAAAACTGGAATAATTTCTGCTCTGGTACTTCCTTCCCCAATATTGCCCCTTAGGAGGGTTTTCTGTCCCCCCTCGAATTCATGGAAATTTGGAAGGCTTCTTTCTCTGTACCTTATGGGGGCTTCATGAGACACCTGGTAAGTAGAAAATGATTATCAACATGGAGCTCAATGATTCTTAATTATTTAATACATTGGCTACATTTCAAGATCTTAAGACACATGAAATTGATATAAAATTTTATTGTTGTTGTTGCTATTACTCTCAGTGTGTTTCACAGGAATTTGCTGATATGTGGCATTTTCGGTACTATCTAAAAGCAATAGGGTGTTCCTGCTAGGATGCCATGGAACAAGCTGTAAGTTACCTTTATGTGTGCCCAGGTGTGTAAAGGCTGCATTACAGAAATAGTCAATCACTGGATAAGTTGAAAAGGAAGGGGTATATGAAAACATTTGCTGTGAGAAAATCTCTGAGAGGATGAGGAACTACAGATGGCTTAAGTACCTCCAGTGAGAGACCAGGCATCCTGCCTCCCTGCCCATCTTCTCAGAACAGAGTACCATGAGGGCAGAGATGCTGGAGGAGAGATAATTCAGTACTTGTTAATAACCAGAGCCGATGGCAGGCTTAAATATGATGATGTTTGAAACCTGAAGATATTTCATTCAGAGGCTGCTGGCAGGGTAGTTTATTATAAAATCTCTAAGTGATTTTGTGTATGTATCTACAGAGCAAAGGTGTCCTTTCACAGCCAACTAGTCATAATGCTATTTTTGCTATATCAAAATTATATAGAAATATCATCCTGCATATTTTTCTTGTCCTTCCAATAGAAGAAAAACTAAAATGAAATGAAATGAAAAGGTAAGTAGAGGTGTGGGCAATATAATTATGAAATAGCTAATATATTAAAGGGATTAACATGTAAAAACCACCACAAAAGGCAAATATAGGTCAACTTTAGAAAAATAGAAGTGTCAAAAATATTCGATATTGCTGTTGAAGTATAATCTTAAAACCTTACAATGATAAAAATCACCGTGGTGGAATTATGATGAAATAAATGCAATCTCTTTTTTGTGGTACTGGGGATTGAACCCAGGGGCATTCTACCTCTGAGATACACTCCCAGCCCTATATTTTATTCTTTATTTTGAAACAGGGTCTCACAAAGTTGTGGAGGGCCTCACTAAGTAGCTGAGGCTGGCTGTGAACTGGGATCCTCCGGTCTGAGCCTCTCAAGTAACTGGGATTACAAGAATGCACCACCATGCATGGCAGAAATGCAATCTTTGAGTAAATGAAAGGATAATCTTTAGTAAAGGAATACTGATGGTTTCTCTTCACCTCACTAAATACCTTGCCTTTATTTACTTCTGAAGAATTGCTAGAATTTTGTCTTCTTCCTATGGCAAAAAGGGAGAATTATCCAGACATTTCAAATTATATTTGCAAATAATTCCCTAAAGCCATTGTTCAGCAAGAGGTTTTTAAAGTGTCATGTTTTTTTTCTACTGCTTATCCCACTTCCTTCTGCACAGAGTGGTGATGATGATGCCTGACTGCTACCACTTGAGCAAACTTACCTTCTCTTCTACCTGAAGTGCATATCCTGATTTCACCTGCCTCCTTCCCTTCCTCCAGGTTCATCTCCTCCCTCTTATCCCAGTGGCAAGATGTTGTACTCACACCTTCACACCTGGGGGCCAGGATGCCATCCTCACCTGCTCCCCACTCCTGTGTCCCCTGTGCAGAGTAGCCAGGGCGACCTAGCCAGGGTGACCTTTCTCCAGTGTTCTTGGGTCCTGCCATTCACCAGGCGAAACTCCTTCATGGATTCCATTGCACATGAGCTAAGAGGAACAATCTCTCTCAGCTGCCCTTTGTGGTCCTGCATGACCTAGGTCCAGTCCCCTCTCAGCACTCATCTCCTGGCATTCCTCCCCTCTGCTTTCTAGTGTCCAGCCATGGTGGCCCCTTGTCTCATCTGAGCATTCTGTTCAGGCTATTCCCCTCTAAAACTATTCTTACCTTTCATCTGCCTCACCCTCCTCCCCTCCATTCCCAGCATAAACATCCCCTCAGAGAACAGTGTTCCTATGCTCTGTTTAAATCAATTTTTGCTCCAGGTATTCTTTTTCATATTTGCCTATTATTTTCATTTATAAAATTTATCACAGCTTATAGTTAAAATCTATTTATCATATAGATTCCATGTCCACAATGTCTATCTTTTTGAAGGCAGAGTACTATTCCTTTTACTTATAAAGGTGGACATCTTGTGCAGCATGGAGTACAAAATAGGTACTTTGCTAAATAAGTGTTTGTAAAAGTACATGGCATGTAGCCCTCAGCAACTATAGTTTAAACTCTTCAAGAGAATACAGTGAAAATAATAAAATTATTTGTATATAATTGTCACATTTTTCTTTTGTGTTATATCCTAATTTATTTCAAATTCTCAGAAGTAAATCAGCACACTTCGTGTGTGTGTGTGTGTGTGTGTGTGTGTGTGTGTGTGTGTGTATTTCAATATACTTTCATGTATTACATTTGATTCTTACATCTGTAGGGGCAGAAAGGGATAATTATGCCTATTTTGCAGATGTCAAAACCCAATATTTTGGGGTCTGAGTCCAGTAATTTTCTTTCACAGCAATGACTTGTTTGAGGTTATATCCTGGTCATTGTTTAATTCATCCCTAACACAAGTGCGATATCCTAAATGCCTTAATAAATATGGAAGTGGAATTGCTTGGGCAGTTTCTATAATGTTGGGGAACCTGGAAATCTAGACATTACAAAAACAAAACAGAACAATACAAAATAGTAAAATGATTCTTCCACCATGTACTTTGAGTATTACATTACATTCAGTCCCCTCATTAACATATGGAGTTAGGAATGTCTTTCTCCTTATAGAGGTGAGAAAAGTTGAGTCTCAGAGACATTACAGAAATTGACTATGGTCATATAAATGATATATGTAAGGGTTAGAATTTGAAGCCAACTGTCTGTGACTTGGCCCAAAGCCCATATGTGTTCAACAAGCAATATAGTCTTAGAACTCTGATGTCTCCAAATCATTCAATTTGAAGAAATGAATTCACAGTGAATCAGAGCAGGTAAGCTTTCATAAAGAATACTCCATTTCCATATGCATCATGCTACTAGAGTATTTTAGCGGTGCCTGCTGGTTTCTGCATAACAAATGTGGATGAAGTAACATTTTACTTAAGAGGATGATCTCTTCTGATGTGATATAAAATGAGCCTAAACAAGCGACCAGACGATGCTTCAGTTGATTTGTTTTCATCTTCCTATCGGTATAAATTTGGCCTGTAGAAGACTGCCTCTGTTAGAGATGATCTGATAGTTTGTACTGCAGCACAAGTTCAAAAAGTGCTTCCTGAAGGTTTATATAAACATAAAAGTTTATTACACATTTAAAAATATATTTTCTACCAATCTTTTATGTTATTATATTGAACCTGCATCAAATGAGCAATATGGGCTAGGAGTGTAGCTCAGTGGTAGGCTGTCTGCCTAGCGTGCTTAGCATGCGCCTACTCTACCACTGCACCAGAGAGAGAGGAGAGAGAAAGGAGAGAGAGAGGGGAATAGAGAGAGAGAGAGAGAAGAAGAAGAAGAAGAAGAAGAAGAAGAAGAAGAAGAAAAGGAAGGAAGGAAGGAAGGAAGGAAGGAAGGAAGGAAGGAAGACTGTTCAAATATTTTCCCACATTACATAAATGGGAAATGTAGCATTTTGCAATGTCTGAATTGTTTTTGTTATGGTACTTTTAAATACCAAGACAACCAATTATCATCTGATAATATGTCACTTTACTGAGGAAATTGTTTATTAATTCTATTCTTTTTATTATTAGGATTTATTTTTCATTTCTGTTTCTGTTTATTCTGGAAGCATACAATCTAAGTTTTCCAATTTTTGGTTGCAGGACCCTTTATGCTCTTAAAAGAAGTAATGAGTGTTCCAACAGAGCTTTTATTTGTCAATTCAGCTGGGAGTGGTGGTGCATGCCTGTATTCCCAGCACTTGGGAGGTGGAGACAGGAGAATAAAAGGGTCAAAACCAACCTTAGTAACTTAGCAAGGCCATAAGAAACTTAGCAAGATTCTGTTTCAAGATAAAAAATAGGAAGCCGGGCGTGGTGGCGCACACTTGTAATCCCAGTACTTTGGGAGGTGGAGACCAGAGGATCAGGGTTTGCAGCCAGCCTCAGCTCTCTCTCTCTCTCTCCTCTCTCTCCTCTCTCTCTCTCTCTCTCTCTCTCTCTCTCTGTCTACCTAGTGAGGCCCTACACAACTTTGTGAGACCTGGTTTCAAAATAAAGTATTAAAAAATAGGGCCGGGGGTGTAGCACGGAGGTAGAATGCCCCTGGGTTTAATCCCCGGTACCGCAAAAAAAAAAAAAAAAAAAAAAGGATGGTGATGTAGCTCAGAATTTTACCAATACATGCTATATTATAGACACAACACAAACAAAACTATCACATTTGTTGACATAACATCTGTATTGGTCAGCATTCTTACAGATCAAAAGATTGACCAAGTGTCTTAGTGGAAAGAAGATTTATATTCTTATGGTTTCAGGTTCAGTCCATGTGAGGCCAGGGATTGTGGATCTCAGGGCATGGAGATGGGAGGCAGAGAGAGGGAGAGCAAGTGGGCTGTGCTCCTCACATCATGGAGGCCAGAAGCAAAAGAAAGAGTGAGGGGAGGAGGAACCATATATAATCCCCAAGGCTGCACCCCCAGGGATCCACCTCTAGCCACACCCTACTGTCCTAGGTCGCCACCCAGGTAAATCAATTACAGTGGATTTATCCACTGCTGGGATTACAACCCTCATGACTAAATTACATCAACCCCAAACACTAATTTATGAGCTCTTCAGGGGCCATTATATATCTATAACAACATCCAATCTCATGAAAAACATTGCTTAAGTATCAGAAAGCTGTCCAGCTCACAGTGGTAGACACAAGTTTTCCAAAGCTCTAATTTTCACTTGAAAGCTCAGATTTTATCATTGTAAACAAATATTGTCAGCTATTTCCCTTGATGCTAATGACTCAGTTTATTCAGTTTTAAGAAAACATTTGCCAAATCTCTGTGTTTGAATAACCATAGTTTGTCTGTCATTCTTTTGTATATGAAGGACACTCAATGGAGAAAATGAGTAGTACAGTTTGCAACTCAAATAATCACAGACATGACTTGAGTTCGACACTGTATCTCTCCGTGTAACACAAAATATCTAAAAATATGATGAGATTAAAAGGTTGAGATTTAATGATTTTTGATGTGCATCAAGGGCATGCTTGCGTCTGACTCTTTTATTGGTGTTGTTTGGGGGAAAGATGTGGTAGGTTGGAGTCTGATGACTACTGACAGTCACAATGTGACTGGCTTGTCAGGTACCATGGTTTCTGTATTGTTAATGAGAAGGTCAGCAGAGTTGTTCTGGGATTCAAAACAGTTATTCAGTACTTTATTTCAGCACTACATTTTTTTGCATGTGTTAAGTATTCACATATTAAGAAATATTTCCCAATAATTATTTGATACTCATATTAGATGAGTACAGCCAAAATTGCCAGTCCTTTCATGTGGATCCATTTGGCCATTTGTAAGGCAAAGTGCATTATAGTGATGGGATGTTAATCCCAGACTTTGGGTTTGCAACATACTTTTTTTCTCATTTATTTATTTATTTTTATTTTTAATGTGCTTTTATTGGTGCACTATAGTTTCGCATCACAATGGAAATCAAATTGACATTAACATACATGCACGCAGCACTTGGTGCCCCCCTTTCCCTCCCTCCCAACACAGAGTACTAAGATTGGCATTGGTATAATCTCATATATAAATATGGTCGATGGTAGAAATTCCATTAGTTAACTTCATTCTTTCCCTTCCCCTTCCTTTAGATCCGTTCTATGACTTCACTGAGGCTTCTCCACTGTTGTCTGGAGGCCCTTTTGTATCCTGGTTGCTCCCTAGCTTGCACATATTAGAAAAGACATATGACCCTTCTCTTTCTGTGATTGGCTGATCTCACTTAATATTATGCTCTCCAGGTCCTTCCATTTTCTTATAAATTATGTTATTTTGTTTTTTTATTGCTGAGTAGAAGTCCATTTTGTGTATTTCCCATAATTTTGTAATCCATACATCTGTTGATGGAAATCTAGGTTGGTTCCATAATTTGGCCACTGGGAATTGTGCTCCTATGAAAATGGGTATGCATGTATTACTGCAATTTTCTGGTTTCAATCCCTTTGGTATGATACCCAGTAGTGGTATAGCTGGATCATATGGTGGATCCATTCCCAGTTTTCTGAGGAATCTCCACACTGATCTCCATAGTGGTTGAACTAGTTTGCATTCCCATCAACAGGGTAGAAGAGTCCCTATTTCCCAACATTCTTGCCAACATTTGTTGTTGTTTGACTTCTTAATGATTGCCATTCTAATTGGGGTTGGATGATATCTTACAGTAGTTTTGATTTGCATCTCCCTGATTGCTAATGATGTTGAACATTTTTTTCATGTATCTATTGGCCATTTGTATCTCTTCTTTCGTGAAGTGTCTATTCATTTCAGTTGCCCATTTCTTGATCGGATTATTATTTATTTTTTTTTTAGTGTAAAGTCTTTTAAGTTCTTTGTATATCCTAGATATTAGACCTCTGTTAGAGGGATAGCTTGCAAAGATCTTCTCCCATTCGGTAGGCTTTCTCTTTAGGCTCTTGGTGGTTTCCTTTGATGAGCATAAACTTTGTAGTTTAATTCTATCCCACGTATTAATTCTTGTTTTAATTTCCTGTACTTAGGAGGTCTTGTTGAGGAAGTTTCTACCTGTGCCTATATGTTGGACTGTTGAACTTATGCCTACTTCTAATAATTTCACAGACTCTGGTCTAACTTCCAGGTCTTTGATCCATCTCGAGTTGACTCTTGTGCAGAGTGAGTGGTAAGGATTTAGTTCCATTTTTCTATAGGTACTTAACCAGTTTTCCCAGCACCATTTGTTGAAAAGACTGTCCTTTCTCCAGTGTATGTGTTTGTCACCTTTGTCGAAAATCAATTGGCTATATATTTGTGGACTTGTTTCTGTATCTTCTATTCTGTTCCACTGGTCTATGTGTTTTTGTGCCAATACCATGCTGATTTTATTATTATAGCTCTGTAATATGATTTGAAGTCAGGAATTTTGATGCTTCCTGCATGGTTCTTATTGCTGAGAATTGCTTTGTCTATTCTGGGTCTTTTGTTTCTCCATATGTAATTAATGCCTGATTTTTCTAGATCTGTGAAAAATGATGTTGGTATTTTGATATGGATTGCATTGACTCTGTAGAACATTTTTGGCAGAATGGCCATTTTGATAATGTTTATTCTGCCTATCCAAGAGCAGGGGAGATCTTTCCTTCTTCTAAGATCTTTTTTGATTTCTTTCTCCAGTGTTCTATAGTTTTCATTGTAGAGATCTTTTACCTCTTTGGCTAAGTTTATTCCTAGGTATTTGATTGGTTTTGAAGTTATTGTGAATGGAATTGTTTTCTGGACTTCTCAGTGGATTGATTCATGGTTGGCATATATGAAAGCTACTGATTTTCTTAGGTTGATCTTGTATCCTGCTGCTTTGCTGAATTTGTTAATCAGCTCTAGTAGACTTTTGGTGAGTTCTTTGGCTCTTCTAGATATAGGATCATGTCATCTGTAAATAAAGATAATTTTAGTTCTTTTCCTATTTGAATTCCTTTAATATCCTTCTCCTATCTTATTGCTCTGGCAAGAATTTCAAGGACTATATTGAAAAGGAGTGGTGATAGTGGGCATCCTTGTCTTGTTCCTGATTTTAAGGGGAATTCAGGCAATTTTCCCCCGTTCAAAATGATGTTGGCTTTGAGTTTTTCATATATTGACCTTTGAGTTGGCTTTGAGTTTTTCATATATAATGATGTTGAGATATGTTCCTTCTATTCCGATAGAGTTCTTAACATGAATGGGTGTTGAATTTTGTCAAATGCTTTTTCCAAATCTTTTGAAATGATCATGTGATTCTTGTTTTTAGTTCAATTTATGTGGTGAATAACGTGTATTGTTTTGCGTATGTTGAACCAGTCTTGTTTTTCTGGGATGAAACCAACTTGGTCTTGGTTTACAATTTTCTCAATATTGTTTTGAATGTGCGTGGCTAGTATTTTATTTAGAATTTTTGTGTCTATGTTCATTAATGATATTGGTCTGTAATTTTCTTTTCTTGAGGTATCTTTATTTGGCCTTGGTGTTAATGTGATGTTGGTCTCGTAAAAAGAATTTGGAAGAATTCTGTCTCTTTCAATTTCATGGAATAGTTTGTGAAGTATTGGTTTTAGTTCTTTTGTAAAGGTTTTGTAAAATTAGGCTGGAAAACCATCTGGACCTGGACTTTTCTTTGATGGCAGACTTTTTATTGCTGTTTCTATCTCTGTGCTTGCTATTAGTTGATTCAGGTTTTCTATATCCTCTTGGATCCTCTTGGTTCAATTTAGGTAGGTTGTATGTGTCCAGAAAACTGTCAGTTTCTTCCACGTTTTCCATTTTATTGGAATATAAGTTTTCAAAGTAGTTTCTTATAATCCTCTGGATTTCTCCATCTGTGGTGATGTCCCCTTTTTCATTTCCGATTTTGGTAATTTGTGTTGATTCTCTTCTTCTTTTGGTTAGGTTACCTAGTGTTTTGTCAATCTTGTTAATCTTCTCAAAGAACCAGCTTCTTGTCTTGTTGATTCTTTGTATTGTTTTTTATTCTCTATTTTATTAATTTCTGCTCTGATTTTTTTTATCTCCTGCCTTCTACTGGCTTTGGACTTTGACTGTTCCTGTTTTTCAAGATCCTTTAGATGTATCACTACGTTGTTTATATGGAGGCTTTCTGTTTTTCTTATGTGGGCACTCAGTGCTATAAATTTTCCACTTAACACCGCCTTCAAAGTGTCCCATAGATTTTGGTACATCATGTCTCTATTTTTATTTAATTCTAGGAATTTTTTATTTCTCCCCTTATTTCTTTTCTGATCCAGTCCTCATTCAGATGTGTATCGTTCAGTCTCCATGTACTTATGTGATTACTTTTGGTCTTGTTAATTTCCAGTTTCATTCCGTTGTGATCTGAGAACATGCAGGGAATTATATCACATATTTTGAATTTTCTGGTCCTTGCTTTGTGACCCAGTATGTGGTCTATTTTGGAGAATGTTCCATGGGCAGCTAAGAAAAATGTGTATTCAGGTGTTGCTGGTTGAAATAATCTGTATGTGTCTATTAGATCCATTCAGTCTATAGTTTTCTTTAGGTCTGAAGAATCTTTATTCATCTTTTTTTCCAGAGGATCAATCAAGTGGCATGAGTGGTGTGCTGAAGTCTTCCAATATTATTGTGTTTGGGTCTATTTGGGACCTGATGTCCTGAAGACTTTGTTTTTTGAATGTGGGTGTGCCCACAATGGGCCATACATGTTTGCTATCATTACCTCTTCTTGTTGGATTGTTCCTTTTATTAGTAAGAAGTGACTCGCTTTGTCTCTTCTGATGTGTTTTAGCTTAAAGTCTGTTTTGTCAGATATAAGCATTTCTACCCCTGCTTGCTTTCGATCTCTGTTTGAATGGTATATCTTTTTCCATCCTTTCACCTTCAGCGTATGAGTATCTTTGGGTAGAAGGTGAGTTTCTTGTAAGCAGCATATAGTTGGGTTATGCTTTTTAATCCACATTGCCAGTCTATACCTTTTAATTGGGGAGTTGAGTCCTTTGACATTCAATGTTATTATTGAGATATGATTTTTTTTTCCTATCATTTTAAGTTTTATTTTCTGTTTGCTGTAGTGACAAATCTCCTTGTTTAGTTGCCTACCTGGTGGAATTCACCTCTCTTGTGGTTCTGAAAATTGCTTGTTTTTCCTTCTTTGTGATTTATTTCTTTTAGGATTTTCTCTAGTGTTGGCTTGGTCCTCATGAATTCTTTAAGTGTTTGTTTATCATGGAACATTTTTATTTCTCCATCACTTTTAAATGATAGCTTTGTTGGATATATCAGTCTTGGGTTGAAGTTTATTTCTTCCAGGGTCCGGAGTACTTCATACCAATCCCTCCTGGCATTCCTGACTTGAGTTGAGACGTTTGGGGTGATTTTTATTGTTTTGCCCCTGTATGTCACCCGTTCTTTCATTCTTGCTGCTTTTAAGATTCTTTCTTGGCCTGTATGTTAGTCATTTTAATTATTAAATGGCGTGGGGAGGTCCTTCTTTGATCCTGTCTTAACAATGTTCTATATGTCTCTTGTATGTTAATTTCCAAATCCTTTTCTATGTTCAGAAAATTCTCTGAGATTATTCCTTTGAAGAGTTTTCTGATACCATTGGTCTATTCTTCTAAACCTTCTTCAATGCCTTTTATCCTTAGATTAGGACGTCTTGTATTTTCCTGTATTTCTTGGATGGTCAGGGTGTGTTGTTGTAATATCTTCTGTATATCGTTGACTGTGTTTTCAGTTTTGAAAGAACTGTCTTCCAGGAGTGATACCCTGTTTTCCATGTGGTCGAGCCTGCTAGAGTTGGATTCTATGGCAGTCTTTAATTCGTTTATTGACTCCTTCATTTCATTCAGTTTCTTTCTTAGAGCCTCAATTTCCTCCTTCATCTCCTCTATGCTTTCTTTGAGGCCTTTCATCATTCTGAAGTTCAAAATTCGGAATTCTCCGTCATGCATTTCCTGCAGGGCAGTATCAGTAATCTCACTTGTTGATGCATTCGGTTTCTTGTTTCCTTATTTTTCTTCTTTCTCGTATTTTCGGTGTTTTAAGTGTTGTGTTTTTGTTGCCTCTGCATCATGTTCCTTTCTGTATATAAGACCTCTTGATGTTTCTTGTAGATCCAATTGGTCAGTACGCTGCAGGCTGTGGTTCCCTCCTGTCTGGTTGACTGCGGCGGTGTGTGTGTGTGTGGGGGGTATATCAGCTCTGGAGTTTGGGGGTGGCTCGTGAGGTGCACTTCGAGGTGTGGTGTTGGGTTCCGGCTCCCAGGCTTAGGTGTTGGTGCCGGAAGGTGCCCGGTGTTTGAGGCACTGGTGCAGGGGATTGTGCGGGCCCGAATGGGGCTCGGGCTCCGGATCTTGGGTGTTGGTGCCTGGGGGTGCATGGGCACTGAGGCTTGGAACAGAAAATCACAGGCAGGCCCATGGGAGAAGTGCAGAGGGTCCTATGGGTTGAAGTGCCCTGGACTTGTTGGGTCCTAGGCGTGGTGGGGACGGTCGTGTGGTCTCTGGAGAGAGGGGGGTGATGCCGGGTGCATGCCCAGTCAGGATGGTTTTGTGGTCTCTGGGGGTGATGCTGGGTGCTCACCCAGTCAGAGGTGTGGGCAGACGGTCGCATGGTCTCCAGCGAGGGGGCTGCAACACATTTTTTTAAACCAAGGAGTTACTGGGTTGTGGGAAGTGGCATTGATAGTCTTGTTGGGTTTCCATCCAGGAGGTATTCAGCATTGTGCACCCTGGCTGTCTGGTATGGTCCTCCAGTCAAACCCTTGGAAGGTATGTCCCTGGATCTTTCATTTCTGATGTGCCAATTTGGTCACAATAATAGGTGGATCTTAAAGAGCACATCACATCTGTTTAGCATGTTTAATTCTGTGTGCGTGTATGTGTGTGTGGTTTTGGGGATTGAACGCAGGGGTGTTCTACCTCTGAGCTACACTCCCAGCCCTATATTATTTTTTTTTATTTTGAAACAGGGTCTCACTAATTTGCTGAGAGCTTCATTAAGTTGCTGAGGCTGCCCCCAAATGTGTGATCCTCCTGTCTCAGCCTCCCAAGTACTAGAATTACAGGTGTGTGCCATCATGCCAAGCCTAATTCCCTTTTCTTTAAATTATGAACTGCTGGTATCAAAATGATGCTGCAATGCACCTGGAATGATATTATTTAAAATATTCTACTGCATAAGATTTCTAAAAAGCTAGCAGAAAGATGGTTTTCATCATAACTTTTTATTTATAGTTTTACCAATTTTTTAGTAGTGTGCTTTCTTTCATGAATCAGAACATTTTCTGATAAATCAACTTCATCTTTTTGAGTACCTTTAACATAGAAGTGCTTCTGTGGGTTGAGAGAGTGAGTCTTAAAATTCCTCCTAAAGTCAATGATGAATCCTTAAATGTAAGGAAAATGGAATACAAATGAATTATCTTGTATTTTGCAATAATGAATTACTAAAACCTAAAATTCAAAAGTATAAATAAAAATTTAGAACTGTTTCCCAAATATATATTGTAAAACAAAGATGGTACTTGCTTCTTGTCATTCTGCAATACAACTAAGAAAATTTTCCAGACTGTAAAATCTGTAAAGTTATTTATTGAATAGCAATGGAGCAAAGAAAATTAGGAGGTACAAGCTGAAGATGATAGCCCCTGGTAGGAGTACTGAAAACAAAGTGAGTTAATTTTTTAAAATGCATCCATATCTGTTCTAAGTGTATTACATTTAAAAACTCCAGAAGACACATGAATACCCAAGCACACATTCTTTTGATGATCAGGGTGGTGATATCTTCATGTGGCCTGTAGAAAATTCAATTCCACAAGAGAGAATGAGAGAGGAAAAGGCAAAGGAAGTCTTTGAGTTGTTGTAATGACTGTTTCCACCTTGTCTCCTGTCTGATAGGTACTCAGGAACTCCCTGGGGTCCTCAGGTCTCATTTTTGAAACCTCCCATATACCACTGTTCCTGAGCACCTCTGCTTAGGGTTGTGTGTCAATATACTTTGGCTGGGAACAATGCAGTCCAAACTGACATGAAAATTCACCCACTGAGCAGGAAATTTACCTTGTGACTTTTTCTTTGTAGTCCTATTATAAAGTTTCCTAGTGTCAAATACTGACTTTAGGGATGTGGGATCTTCTTCCTTCAAGGACACAACAGTTCAAACACCCTAATTTTACAGATTAGGAAAGTGAGAGCAAAACTCAAACAAAAAACAACCAAAGTGAGTATCCCAAAGCCATAACTAGAGAAGTGATGTGAGAAAATAACTCAGTTTCATTGTTATTCAGTGCATTATTTGTGCTATGAAAAAGTTACTGAAAATCTATGTATGATTCTAACATAATATAGAGTGTCCTTAAAGTTCTTTTAGGGTGCATATACAAAAAAGTACATGTAATTTGACTATCACCCAAAATAATCCTCATTTGCCTTGCACAGAAACACTGTTTAACCTCAACCTAAATGAGAAAATCCTCAGCTTTTGTCTCCAGTAACCATTGACCCAGTTGAACATATGATAGAATAGGAGCAAGAAACTTTATAAATTTTTTTCAGGCCTCAGGATTTGAGAGGGTGGGGTACAGGAGAGGAAGTCTTCACCTTTGTTTAATAATCTAGTCTTTAATCCCTCCCTCTCCTGACTGCATTTTCTGTTTATTCACTACGTGCACATTGCAGTAATTTACAGGTTAACCAGGATAACTAACACTCTTTGACAGACATATGCTGTGCATCAAGAAACATTCAATTCCTTTGGAAAGACACCCAGGAGTGTTATAGCTCAATCATATAGTGGTTTCGTTTCCAGTCTTCTGAGGAACCTCCACACGGATCTGCATAGCAGCTGCACTAATTTGCAATCCCACCAACAGTGTATAAATGTTCCTATTTCCCCACATCATTTCCAGAATTTATTAATGTTTGTATTCTTGATGACTGCCATTCTAATTGGGGTTAAATGGAATCTAAGTGTCATTTTGACTTGCCTCTACATGATTGTTAATGGTGTTGAACATTTTAATCAGAATATTATAGTGATATATGAATATCCAAGTTTAAAACATTATATTTCACAATTGCCAATTTATGGAGCCAACCTAGGTGTCCATCAACAGATGAATGGATTATGAAACAATGGTATACATACACAATGGAATTTTACTCAGCCATAAAGAAGAATAAAATTAAGGCATTTGTAGGAAAATGGATGGAACTAAGTGAGATTAGCCAGTCATGAGAAGTGAAGGGCCATATGTTTTCTCTCATATGTGGAAGCTAGAGAGAAATGGGGAAACTAAAGGGATTCCAGATAAAAGAGGAGAAATCCCAGTGGACCCATGCGGGGGGTCTAGGGGAGGGAAGTAGAGGAAGGGAAATGAGACTTTATGAAGGAAACACTTCAAATGATGCTATGTACATACATGAAATTATCAATACCAACCTTAATATCATGTATAGGGAAGGGGAGGAATGGGGTGGGATTCATCAGGAAACTCAATGAGTGCTGTGTGCATGTATGTTCCTATCACTCTGAACCTCACCATGTTGTATAATTACAATGTGCCCAGAAAAGTGTATAAAAGAAAGAAGAAAGAAAGAAAGAAAGAAAGAAGAAAGAAAGAAAGAAAGAAAGAAAGAAAGAAAGAGAAGGAAGAAAGAAAGAAAGAGAAGAAAGAAGAAATAAAGAGAAGAAAGAAAGTGAGAAAGAGAAGAAAGAGAAGAAAGAGAGAAAGAGAAGAGAGAGAAAAAGAGAGAAAGAGAGAGAGAAAGAAAGAAAGAAAGAAAGAAAGAAAGAAAGAAAGAAAGAAAGAAACATTCATTCACTGGGCTGGGGATGGAGTTCAGTGGTTGAGCACTGGGCTAGCATGTGTGAGGTCCTGGGTTTGATTGGCAGCACCACAGAGGGGGAGAGAAGGACCCCTCACTTCTCATTCTTCCTGTGTGGTAAAGAACATCTTTCCAATCATACCGTGATTAGGGTAGCACCTTGCCAAGGCACACCCATTGCTCCTCCCTGTTGCCAAGCCACACCTTTCTTTCCTTGAAAAATTCCAAAGAGTACATGAGACAGTCATGTAAAATCCTCAGCACAGTACCTGGCGCACTCTATGCACAGTTTTTGTGCACTATTACTGCCTCTTCTCTATGAAAATGCAAAGGCTACTACTGTCATCTCCCCTGTGGAGTCAGTATGACTTTTACATTTCCTGTCTTGTAAATTTTCTGACCTCAACATATCTTCATCTATACTTCCTGTTACCTGGTTTCACACATCTTAGATTAACCTCAATTCAAAAAAGTGTATACACACTCCATTGGAACATGTCTGACATACTGCATTCAGAATTTATATTGTCATAAACATGTCACCTCTGTGAAATAACAGAATTCCAAAAATCTATTAAAACATTTATGTGTAACATTATGCTGTAATACACAAATTGCGGTGTTTGTTTTCCTCCAGTTATGAGAAGTATTCCTCAATGCATGGAACTGAAATGTACTCAAGTCAAGAATTCCATTATAAATACTTAATAACAATATATGGATGAAACACTTGCTTGTCAGCTCTGATTTATAAGTCATTTTGAGGCACAATATCTAACAATCCAGACTTTGATTGCACATTATTAAATCAGACTTCCCGAACTTGGCTAAGTTACAAGTCATTATATTCTTGGTTTGAAAGACTTCCATGGTTGCCAACAGACACATGTTATATAGAAGATACTTTAAACCAGACAGCACATTTTCCCTGATGGTATCATTTTGCAACATCCAGAATAAGTTTAGCTCTTCAACAATGAATGTTGAAGTGAATATCATTAAATTGGCCAATTTTCTGTCCCATTTTGTAGTCTGAAACCCACTAACTGAGTTCCTTTTGTCTCTTTCCAACAATGAAAAAGAATGTCTGCAGCAAAGACATACACTTGTTGTGACTGGGAAGTGTTTTGGCAAAGACTAAGTGATGGCATGTGGTGGAGAAGGCAGTGTTTTATCAGGTGAATGGTTGGAATGAGAGACCCTCTCATCAAATCTGTCCTCTCCCATGAGTCAATTGTCAAGTTATTCTGAACCACAGGAGCTGGGCATCCCCCAGCTGGTTCCTATTCCTCTGGTAGGCCAAGTTGCTAAAGCAAAGATGGCTAAATCTTTTGGCAGGAAGGAAGGCAGACTGCCCTTTGCAAGTTGCAATGAAGGACACGCTCTCCTGTATTCGCTTTTAATCAATATAATGAAATACCTGAGGCAGGCTAAATAAAGAAAATAGGTTTACTTAGCTCACACTTTTGTAGGCTGAAAGGCCTAACAGCATGGCGTATGTTCTGACAGTCCCCATGGGAGAGCAGGAGCACTTGGGAGAAGAGCGGTCACATTCCCAAAAGGAAGCCAGAGAGACTGGGTCAGGCCAAGGCTTCTATAACAACTCCAGGAAACCAGTACTCCCTTCTGAGGGCATGCGCCAATGACCTGAAAACCTCCCTTTAGGCTCTGCCTCTTAAAGGCTCCACACCACCTCCCACTACTGCCATCTGGGAACCAAGAAGTCAACCCAGGAACCTTTGCGGGCCACACTTAAACCATATTCAAAGCATGGCATCTCCCTAAACATCAGCTTTGTGGCCACACAGAGTAACTCTCACGCACCCTGTTTCACCTGGCCTGGGTGGCTGGTGCCATGAGGCGTGCTGATCCCCTCTGCCAGGGGGATGCAGGGTCTTCAGAAGGATACAGTATGAACCCAGCCAACCACGAATAGTGGGCACACTCCATGTGCTCTGGGAAGTCGCAGATTCCTCCCAAATCCTTCCTCATAGGAGAGGCAGAAACCCCTTGTCCTGGTGTGTGGGGAGGTTTAGTGGGAAGAGGGCAGATTCATCCATTCCCATGGGATTTTCTTCTGCACTCTCTGCTGCCCCCCTGAGGGTAAAGGCTGAACTTCTTCCACTTCTCTCACTCAAGATGAACCTGGGAAGGCACTTACACCTTGAAGGAAGGCACTTCCGCCTTGAGTGCTTAAGAAGCCCTCACAGAAAACATGTAACTAGAGCGCAAGCTTGCTCATGCAACCATGCTTTTTGATGCCTCTTCTCCCACCGTAGGGTCTCCTTACAGTCCTGTCACCTGCATTTTGGAGACCCAAATCCAGGCAGGTGCAGAGACAGGAGAACCCAGACACTGCCATTCTAAGGCTATGGTCTGTGGCTTTTTATTGAATCCTTACCTCTGTACCATGCAGTTGGGTCCCATCAACACCATTTCATATATGCGGGAATAAAGGTCTAGAGAGAGAAAATGCTCTTTACTCCCCGTAGGGACTTCTCTAAGATGTGAGCAGCAGAAAGAACTGGCAGCCCTTAGCTGTGGGCTCCCCTCTGTCTTGCCTCCTGGCCCTGTTAAATAGGACAGAATCCAACAACTGTTACTCTGTGTCCCATGAAGGAAAGTCTAAGTGGGTACAAGCAAGCAGTAAGGAGTTAATGACCTGGAAACATGTGCGTCCTTACTGCCTTTTAGATAAGTTTTGAATAGCCATTTTTCCAAGAGAAGTACATGTGTTTTGCCTATTGTTTATCCAGTGAGCATAGACATTAGCACATGGCTGTGTGCTTCATCCTTACACACACATCAATAATGATTCATTAATAAAGGAACATTTAAAAGTCCAATTTTGTCCTACTATCCAGTTTGATTTAAATGTGAATTCCAAGAACCAATATTGTAATAAGACTAAAGTAATAATCTCTTACTCTGTGTAAACTTTGAGCCGACTTTGAGCAGTTGACATATTGAATGCTTGTTACCAGAAAAGTGTTACTTCAAACAAATTGGTGTGTTATGGTTTGGATTTAGAATGTCCCTTCAGGCCTCACGGAGATAAGACAGCCATGTTGGAGGCAGGAGGGGCGTGGTTGATGAGGAGGGGTCCCTGAGGATGTGGCCTTGGGGGTTATATATGATCCCTCCTCCTCTTGTGCCGTCTCTCTCTCTCTCTCTCTCTCTCTCTCTCTCTCTGCTTCCACCCTCTGTGACATGAGAGCAGAACCCTTGTGCTCTCTCCCTCTGCTTCCTGTGGCCATGCCCTGAGTGCTGCAGATCTTACCTGGCCTAACATGGACTGAACCTGAAATGTACATAGCTGTGAGCGAATAATCTTCCTTTAAGTTACTGTGGTCAGGTTTTTGGGTCATAGCAGTGAGATTGTTGACTGAAACATGGCATAAATTCAGTTTGCTGATAGGGCTTCATGGTTCTATGGTGTCTTAAAATTCCTAGACATCTTTCCCATAAATTATTCCAATCCAAACTTTTAATAAATGCATTAGGTAGTGAAAGCAGGTGTTTAATTTGTGTTGTTTTAAATAAAGACAATGAGGATCTCGAAAGGAAATGATTTACTCTATGGTTTTGTGGCCAGTAATTTTTCACACAGTATTTAGGGTCCTAACTTAGACCCTAAAAATATTAATCAATATGTTTTACCATGATGTGTAGGCTAGGTAGTGTAAAATTAAAATTAAGAGCAGACACTTTGCTTTTTAATTAGTTATGAGTTTCTCAGTTTCCTAGAGGAATGATGCCATTAACACATAAATGGAAAGAAATCAAGTTATACAAAGTGAAATATAGAAAATATAATGCTCTGTCTTTAAATTCTTTTATTTTGGAAATTTATTTGCTGTCAATGATGGGTAGCTGTGAGATTTTGCTGATACCGATAGGTGTCTGCTTCTAGATCTTTACATCCTGATTCCCTGTTGAATAGAGAGTTGGGATAAGTCATCTGTGCCTGGCCCCAAGTAGATGGTCTATTCTTTGCACAGTTTAGGGCACATGCTAGTGAGCAGGTTCCATGTGTGAGACTCTTTTATGAGAGTTCCAGATGTATTCACTTATCTAGTTTTCATGCACAGGAAATTTATGAGGTAGGTACTGTTATCATTACATTTTAGAGATGGGTTGTGAGGCTCATCAAGCTTAATTAAGGAACTTGCCCACATTGCCAGACCAGTAAATGGGAACCCTTGGGTCTAAGCCCAGGTGTTCTGGATCCATAGCCCATTCTGTTGATTTTGATGCTAAACAGTCTAGCCAGTCACAATGTGTTGGAAGCCTTCTTAGTCATCAGCTTTGAGGTCACCTTGGTCTGGCTTGGGAGGGGTACAAGCTGTCCACCCAAGTGGGAATTGTTTGCATGCAGATAAGTTTCTGGGGACCAAATGGGACTGATAAGCATGAACCCTGATGATAAACAGATACCCTGACAACTTCCTTGTTACCTTTTCCTTCCCTGATTCATCTGTGACTATCTTGATGTTTTTCCCTGACTCATCCCATGACTGCTTTGCTGTTTCCTGTGATTAATCATTTCTTAAAATGTTTTGGTTAAAACCCTCAATAAAAGAAAGAAACTGGTGGAAGGAGAGCTAGGAAACCTCTTTCTCCTCCCCATCCCCCTCAGCTGCCCTGTTTCTCTAATAATAGCAATTTTCTCTAAAAATCATTCTGACTCCACTGTCGTTTATGAGAGAGATTTCTAATCAGTCAGTCAATAAACATCAATACCATCCTCGACAACAATGCTATGATGATACACCTACAAAAACACTGAACTTATGAAAAGATCCATTTCCTCTTGTTCATTTCACAAATGTTTTTCTATATCAATTCTGATGACAGAAGTTAATTTTGAGGTTCATAAATATACAGTTCCAAAATTAAGAAGGGTATTATCTTTTATTATGTCATGTTTAATAAGTAATGTCTTGCTAAATTATCAAAGGGGAGAGAGAAAGAAGAGAGAGAGAGAGAGAGAGAGAGAGAGAGAGAGAGGGAAATGAGTTAATGAGTCCAGTCCAGTCTTCAGTTGGGGTATAGATGAGGAGTAAACACATCAAGGAGTAGAGAAGGGGTCCTAACTTTCTGTGGCCACATGTGAGAGAGCATCATACTGAGTATGTCTGCCTGCAAGTGACACAATGTCTACTTGGTGGGAAATCAGACCCCTGAGGTTGAGCAACTCTGTGAGCAGCAGGTGTGGCTGAGACAGCCTCTAGGAAAGAGTGGTACAGAGAGAAAGAGAAGCCAGCAAGGAAGGCAGACCAAGTGAATGCTGCAGCAGGAGGGACCTTCTTTTTTTTTTTTTTTGCGGTACCGGGGATTGAACCCAGGGGCATTCTACCTCCGCGCTACACCCCGGGCCCTATTTTTTTTTAGACTTTATTTTGAAACCGGGTCTCATGAAGTTGTGGAGGGCCTCACTAGGTAGAGAGAAAGAGAGAGAGAGAGAGAGAGAGAGAGAGAGAGAGAGAGAGCTGAGGCTGGCCACGAACCCGGATCCTCCGGTCTCCGCCTCCCAAAGTACTGGGATTACAAGCGTGTGCCACCACGGACCTTCTTGAGGAAACCAGGGTCTGGGGGGATGAAAGGAAGTAAATCCGCCAGGGATGGAGAATTGCGATGATGATAGAGGCACAGAGGGGTGGTAACACACAGTGATTGGAAATAGCACAGAGATGCTCCAGAGAGAAAAGAGAGCTTATTAGGAGAAGTGTTTAAAGTGCAGTTAAAGTTATATGGGAGCCACGTTGAGGAGGACATTGACTACATTGAAGTTTGGGAGTAGAGAAAGAGGAAAACAAATAGCAATTGAATTTCTACCATGAGACAGTCATAGTACTGGGTATCATAAATATAAACTCATTTAACTCCTATAAACTTTGAAACAGATAAGCTCATCCCTATTTTACAGAAAAAGAAAGCTGAACCTCAAGGAGGATAATTAACTTGCCCCAGTCATTGCCTGTCAGTAAGAATCATACGTTTCAAGATCCATTGATGCATGGACTTTTGTGTTGCCAGAAGTGTAAAGATTGTAACCTGGGCAGATGTGTGTTAGTTCAACAAGTTCCTTAGAAATATGACCAGACAAGAATCAACTGATTTGGAAGCTGAATTTTGAATACATTTCTAAGGAATGTTGCTGCTTTACAATTTGAAAAAGGCCTATGAAAATGCCAAGTTATTTCATTTTCTCTTACCTTTGCAGAGGAGTTCCTCTGGCAGCTTTCCAAATAGAATGCATTTTAGTTCACAGCCACTGGCTGACTGTTAATAGTGCTTCCTTCCAGGAAAGGAACTAGAGGCCAAAATTGTATTCTAGAATAAATTCAAAGTTGTCTGAAAACTTACCTTCCCATAATGAATCAGACCAAGCTGGAAGCATGATAAATTTAATTATAATTGACTTTGTGTGGGAATTGCTAGTCATTTGCATATTCACCAAGTCCCATGGAATAATTTTTCTTACATATTTTAGTGCTAAGACTGAGGACCAAAGCATGAAAAGGGAAAGTAACAGATTTGCCTATAATTAAAAGGTGGGGCACTCTTTGAGACCAGGTCTCTCTCTTACTTAAACTCCCCAGACATATCCCACTGGTGTTCCTCTTTCTCCGTGTACATTGACCACATAATTAGAAGTTAAATCCCTCAGGCTGTAGGGCTTATGAAATGTGGGCTGGAATATACAACACACTCCTAACTGCTTAGTAAGGAAGTAAAGAAGCCCCGAGCATCACACCTGATGATTCAGGATGCTGCTGGCCTTGGTGCTGATGGCTTCTGCTGCTCGGTTGGGTCGTGGAGGGGGGGGCAGGTTTCCCATCCTTTCAGCTTGTTGTCCACAGTCCAGGACATGCCAGGGCTGGTTTCCTGAGTGTGGAGTTTTCTGGCTCTGGGCTCCAAGTTTCCTCAGTCACACCTGGGGATGGAGACAGCTGCCTCTGGGCACTTCTCCGGGAAAGCAACACAAACCTCTCCTCACCCTTCATTGGCCTCACAGCGCCATGTATCCACAGTTTAAACACTGACAAGCGGTTGGACTGGATATGGTGGACTTAGATTATTTGCAGGACATGCTTGCAAATCGGAGTGAGTTTTTGAATAAGTATTTAAAAATAATACCTCAAACAAAATAAGGGCTGTGGAAGGGTTGGGTGGCTAAATGAATGAATGACAAGTGAATGAGTGGATCAGGTTCTGATAGATCACCTGAATATAGCAGTCATGTGAGTAAAGTCACAGGTTTTCTAGGACGAATGAATGAGGACATAGATCCTGGATACACAATAAAGGTATGTACCTGGGTCTGTCTCTGCATGCATGCACCTGAATGAGTTATTAAAGAGAAAAAAAGCTAGCTGGGTGTGGTGGCACACACCTGTATTCCCAGTTCTTGGGAGGCTGAGACAGGATGATCCCAGGTTCAAGGTCAATTTTAGCAACTTAGTGAGGTCCTCAGCAACTTAGAGAGACTCTGTTTCAAAATAAAAATAAAATAGGGCTGGGGATGTAGCTCAGAGGTAGAACACCTCTAGGTACAATCCCCAGTACAGGGGGAGGGAGGAGAGAGAGAGAGAGAGAAAGAGAGAGAGAGAGAGAGAGAGAGAGAGAGAGAGAGAGAGAGACTAACTAGTGCTATTTAGTTAACTCCTTTTGTGGTGGTAGGAGAGTTGGGACTTCACCAGATAAGTCTGGATATGGGGCTGATGGCCCACGCCTGTAATCCCAGTACTTGGGAGGCAGAGACAGGAAGATTGTAGTTTCAAGGCCAGCCTCACCAATTTAGCGGGACTCTCAGAAACCTAGGGAGATTCTATTTCAAAACAAAAAGTAAAAAGGTCTTGGGGTAGCTCTGGGGTAGACAGCCCCTGGGTTCAATCTCCAGTACCAAACACATAAACACACACACACACACACACACACACACACACACACACACACACACACTATAGCATGATGCCTGACTTATGATTTGCGAGTCCCAGTTGGGTTCTAAAGGTTTGAGCTTTGAAGGGTGGGTGATGTGTGTGTGTGTGGCGGTGGGGTAATGCTTTTGGTTTATTGAAGGCTCTTGAGATTTCTAGAACTGAAACGAGGTCTTAGAGTGGAGGCAGCAGACATGTTCTGTTTCAGAATGAGAAGAGTGAGTGTCCCTGCACTAGAGACACAAGATGGCTGGTGGATTCTGAACATCTGGGTTGTGCTGAGTAGACTGGTGTGTGATGGAGTAGACGCAATCAGGAGTCTGAAGTCTAAGGGCTGTGATAAAAATCTATGGTTGGCACAGAGCCATCCTTGATTCTACCAGAGCACATGGGCTCTGTTTGGGATGATAGCTTCAAGAAGCCACCATGGGCTTAGTCGAGATCTGTCCCCAAGTCCGGCAGGTTAGAATTTCAGATTTAACTTCAGTGAAATGAAGAAATGTGACTTCTTCTGCCACTCCATATGGTTCGAGACAAGATGCACATGTAACTGGTTTTATTCTTGGTCTGTTGGAGACGTACCTGGTGCTCAAAACAAAGGTTCTCACTAACAGGTTGGGTGTATGTCCAGCATTTGACTTCTGACCACCAAAGTAATAGTGGCTTCACATTTACCGCGTAGTACATACATCGTCTTATTCCATTTTCAAAGGAATACTTAAGGAGGACTAGAGTAAAGGTAATTATACCTATTTTTTTTAAATACATAAATAAAAGATGCGTGCTCAAAATGTATTAATTTTAGTACTTATTTTAAGGTTAAGACTGAGACTGTTTTTGATTTGTGCCCTAGGCACAGCTGAGGCTTGAACTCAGGCCATTGAATCCCATGACTAGTTTTTTCTTTCCCCCTCACTTGGCATATCTTCCTCTGTAAATTTCTTTTTAATTCTAGAAAAACAATAAATTTACAGAAATAAAGTTGGAAGATTAATTTTTATTACTTTTATAACTGTAATGAATTGCCTTGTTACTTACAACTCCCCAGATGTTCCACTCCCAATATCTAATTGAAAATTTTACATTTATTGTTGATAAAACTCAGGTGTGCCATATACTGTGATCTTTTGATGGAAGAAATAACCTTTATTTCCACATAAATTTGTTGTTTCCTTTATAGGGTTTTAGCCTTCTATGCAGTTTTTATTTTTATCTCAGTAATATCCATTTCAATTAGTGTTCCATCTTTTTATTTTATTTTGGTACTGGGGATTGAATGACGGGCACTCTGCCACTGAGCTACCCCAAACCCTCAGCCCTTCTTATTTATTTTTTTAAATTTTGAAACAGGATCTTACTAAATTACCCAGGCTGTCCTCAAATGCACGATCCTTCTGCCTCAGCCTCCCAAATTCTGGGATTACAGGCATATAACACCACTCCTGGCTCCATCTTTTTAAGAGCATAATGCATTAGATAATCTTCTCTAGCAACATTATCTGAATTTTTGCTAGATTTATTAGTATAAGTTGCTCTGACAGTCATCAGTTCATCCAGGAAATATCAAAGATACCCATGTTGAAAAACCTGCTGCTAGAACGAGAAAATACTTTAAAATTGCTATGATTTACTATGCACCAGCATAAAGATTTCTTTGTGGAATCTGCAGAGAAGAGAGAGCCAGGGTGCAACCAAGCCAGGGATCTGGGGTTCACGTGGGGCCACCTCAGCTCATAGGTTTTCTTCTGAGTTCTCAATGCTAGACTTTATTTTCTCTCAATTCCCTGAAACTTGTGAGCCTTTGGTACATCGTACTACATTTAGAACTCATATTGCTTGTCTCAAATTGGTGGCCTTTGTAGGTGAATTGAAGGACTCTGGTGATTTTAATGACCAATTATAGTTATAGAGAGTAAATGATCTATTAGCAATATAAATTATGGATATAAAATCATATCCATATCTTAAATAGCATTATTGAAATGTAGATAGACATATTTGACTGCCTACTGAATATCTCTTCTCAGATATACTCTAAGCACACTCTAAGATACTCTAAGCAACTCAGCTTCAACATGTCCAAAATGTCTCTCCCCATCCAAATAAGTCTTCCTTTCATAAGTCCTTCCTGGGATAATGGCAACTCTATCCATCTCTTTTTCCAAGCTTTAGACAGGAGTTTCCAAGAACCTTTTCTTAACAGACACACCCAGTCATGATGACCAATTGATCCTTCTTTCTATGATCTTTCAGGTTCTTCTTTCTTTTGCATTGTTCTTGCCCTGTTTTAGTTCCCATTCTCAGTATTTCCCGCATAGACTACTGCCATAGCTCTTCACCACTATCTCTGGTTCCAGTCTTCTCTCTACCACTCCACCTTGTGCAGTGTCCACCAACGACTCGGTCCTCATCACTCCACACTCCAGTTTACAACAGCTCTCTTAATTTGCAGTGCAAACTCTAGTTCAGCATGATGTTGAAATCTTTTTATGACCTGGCTTAAGCCAACCTCCACACTGTAATCACTGATTTCCTCCTTAACTCACTTAATGGATTTCCAATATATCATGTCCCCTTTTAATTTTTTAAAATTATTG
>PVJS01011944.1:0-44754 GCA_004027185.1 Glis glis | reverse complement strand
CTCTCTCTCTCTCTCTCTCTCTCTCTCTCCCTGTCTCTTTCTCTCCCTGTCTCTTTCTCTCTCTCTCTCTACCTAGTGAGGCCCTCCGCAACTTCGTGAGACCCGGTTTCAAATAAAGCATAAAAAAATAGGGCCGGGGGCGTAGCGCGGAGGTAGAACGCCCCTGCGTTCAATCCCCGGTTCCGCAAAAAAAAAAAAAAAAAAAGTATTTAGCAAGCTGGGAAAGCGTGATCTGATGGGAACACAGGAATGTTCACTTGCACATTCCTTGTGTTGGAACAGCTAAAGGAATTTTAAGAGCTGAGGTACTGAGTAGTTAATTCTTACTTGTTTATCCTGCTGTGATGCAAATCCGCTGACTTTAATCTCCAGTAAAAGTCAGTTCTAGACATAACCTTGCCTTGGTGGCTGTTCTGGGGAATGAAATGATCAGGATACTGTGTGGTGGGGAAGGATGCAGTGAAGGAAAGGAATAGCACACATGGTACAGCAAGACAAGCTGAGCTCACTCAGAGGAGAAAGAACTCGAAACCAGTGGTGACTAGGAGAGATGGAAGCCCTGAACAAGTCAGCAGGGCTGGGAGATACCCCTCCACACTGGGTTGGCGACACCAGCTTTCTTTATATTTTAAAGGGCAAGGTCATAACCAGCTGGCATTGACTTACAGTTGTAAAGAGAAGAGTTTAGTATATAAACCTGGGGACTTAATTATGATCCTAATGATACTTCATAAAATCAGAATGGCCAATCTGATCTACCCCCTTTCCTTTGCCTCTGCCAAGTTTTCTTTTATTTCTAATAGAGAGAAGAGGATTTTGTCATCTCAGAGATGAGGGAATTTATTTTTTAAGATTAGTTTATTCACCAACAATATTTCTACTGTTTACTATATGTACTGTGTATGTTCTTATATGTTCACTGGGTATGCTAGTTAGAGATACTGGGGCTACATCAACAAGCACGGCCTTTTCAAAGCTTTGCCCTCATAAAACTTACATTTACTCTAAAATTAAAACTTCAAAGGAAAAAAAGTAAGTGAAACCTGTGAAATAGAAACAGACAAGTTTATTGCATTTAAATGTCCATCCAGCTGCACCCTAGAATAATACTATTCACTTTGGACATTACAGGGATTTTTACTAGGTCTGGAATGATCAGAACATTATCTTTCTGCAGCTTAGAGTTATGCTGAGTTCCTGTTAACAAGTGAATTACTTATTAGTGGGAGATTTAGGGACAAAATAGAGCCCTCTCAAGTCTCTTAGCTCTGATAATCTACAGAGACACTGGATTGAGAATAATTATCTTGAAAGAATTTATTCCATTTTCTGGTTCAACAAATGGAGGTGGATATAGGAAAGAGATGAGCTGTAGAGCTAACCAGTGTGCTGTGATATGAATTCACCCGTTGAAGTCCTAAACCCCAAGGTGATGGTATTGGATGGTGGGCCTATGGGAAGTGACTAGGTCATGAGTACAGAGATCTCAGGAATGGATTAGTGTCCAGTGGGGAGGGAGCCTGGGGAAAGCTCATCAAGTACTGTGTGTGTGTATGTCACTACTACTATGAACTACATTATGATGTGAAACTATAATGCACCAATAAAAGTATTAAAAATAAAAAATAAAAGAGGCCTGAGAGACTCCTCACCCATTCCATCATGTGAGAGCAGAAACCAGATGCCACCTATGAAGGAAAACTATGACACCAAATCCAGTGGCACCTCAAACTTGGACTTCCCAGGTTAGAGAACTGTGAGAAATAAATTGCTGCTTATAAGCTACCTAGTTCCTAGAAGCCTGAATGGACCAACACACAGCAACAATGCTACACAGGAAGAATTTGGTAAAAAATTAGGGATTTTCCTCCAACACTACTGACTTTATTTATTCCCAAAGCAAATAGACCATAGGTTAGAAGACTCTTGACATCATGCTGAGTGTGAGCTATCCCTGAATCACTGCAGTGTGCTCCAACAGCAACTGAACTGAAACTACACCACAAAACACAGGCAAAAATCTAGTCAAGTACCATAGGAATTGCTTACTTATTTATTTATTTACTACATGGTCACACATATTTAAATATACCCTTACTAGGGACATGTACAATAGTAGTCACTTATGCTACTTCAGGAAAAAGGACTTAATGGTCAATTGAGAGCAGCACATGCCTATAACTCCAGTACTTGGGAGGCTGAGACAGGAGGATAGCAAATTCTCAGCCAGTCTCAGCAACTTAGCAAGATTCGCACAACTCAGTGAGACTCTCAGCAACTTAGCAAGGACCTGTTTCAAAAGAAAAGAAAAGGAAAGAAAAGACAGGAGGTGAAGTTTTGAGATAGAACACCAATGGGTTCAATTGCCAGTACCAAAAAAATAAGTCAATTGGATTTGAAAATCATTCCTTTCATGGACATTCACAACCCATATTGTTCTAATGCAATCTCTTAAGATATCCAAAAGCAAAGAAACCCCTTTGCCTGTGTTTGCTAAGTGTTTTCTAAAGGATTTTGACCAAGGAAAGCAGTTTCCATATTTATTTTGATGTTTTCTTGTTTTTTGAAATATCAAGTATTGCTCCACAAATGTACTTTGGAAAGGCTATTATAAAATGGTTTAAACTTTATATTTAAAGAATAATTATGTTAAGAAGAGAATTTACTTGAAATTCATGGATGATGCACATTTGGTTGGTAATGACTAACCTAAAAAATATTTTCGAGGTCTTTGTGATTATTTTTTTCATTGAAAGTCAAAATGATTTGAAAATAGCAAATAGGTTGCTAGGCCATACAAGGCTGATGGCAATTTGTTGCACAAATTTGCACCGGTAGATAATCGAATTTTTATCACTCATTTCAAGCTGATTACACTCTTTGAGGATGTTCTACTTTTTTCCCCGACTTTGCATTCAAGGCAAACATTAGCTGGGCAATTGCTTGTAGTTTTTGTTTTCCATTCTCTAGCTTTTAATGCCATTTGAAGATCCAAAAACTTTCAAGAAGCAGCAAAGCAAGAAAGCACTATCCGGCTTGCTGAAAGAAAATCAAACCATTTTCAAGGTATGTTTATTCCTCCAATTTCATGGATGCTAAAATCCAAGAATGGGCTCCATCTCAAGGCCATCTTGAGCAGAATTACACTGCTTTGCATCTAATGTTGGATTTCCCCACCCGGGTGTCTTTTTTTTTTCCTGGGAGAGCGTGTCATATTAAAGATGAGCAGCAACATTCCCCGAGATTAGCAAAAGTTTGTAATGGCCTGGGTTTTGGATACCTGACGGGATATACTAATACAATCAATACTGCTTCTATGGGCAACATAAAACCATGCCATGCCTTTTTATTTTTGCTAATAATTAAAATTATTAAGCTAATGAATAGATTTCTTGTCCTGAGTAGAAGTGTTACCTTTCCTTATTAAATAATCATTAACACTTAAAAGCTCTTTCTATTTTATTTGTGAAGAGAAACTATTTGTTCTAAGGTTCCAGTGAATGGCTGGATTGTCAAGAAAATTAATACCAATAATATATCCTGCTATCTCAAAAAAGATTCAATAAAAGAAGTCAGTTTCATGTAAGACCCAACTAGCTTTTAGTCAAATGGTAATCCTACCAAATAAAAAACTCAAACTAAACTTGCTAGAGGTAATAATTCTCAATAAACATCTATCAGACTGCTATGTACTAACATTATATTATTGGCTGGCACTGTGATAGGTATTGGGGAGATTGATAACAAAATCATAGTCCCCTTATTAAAATGTGTTATATTCAAGTAGAGGAGAAAGTCCAGTAATTGCAATTAAGCCGTGCCTATTCTCAGAGAGAAGGGAAGGAGTGGGAAGGTATGGGTGCTTCCAGAAGAGAATCTGAGTTGTTTTTAAAGGTTTCTGCTAGGCCTATTAAGCTTAAAAAAAATAAGACATTATAGACAGAGGGTACTGTATATACAGTGGTACAAGAGGAGAAGGAGACTGTTGAGTTCTGACAATGAAGAGTGGTTAGAATGCAGTTAACATGTAAGGGATTGGCACGAGGCGAGGCTGGAGAAGTGGATGGGAACCAGATCATAAGGAACCTTACATGCCATGCTAACGAGTTCAGGTTTCATCTATTGTGGCACTGAGGATCATTGATAGATCTTTTTCAGGATTTCCATAGATCAGGTTCTATTAGGGCCATAGTTATGACTTAGGTAGCTGGCATTCAACACATCTGATGGTGGTACTGGTAGGGTGTGTGTGCATTGGTGGGCATGGCAGGAGGCAAGACGGAGGAAAGGAGATGGAGAGAGGGAGAGAGAGAGAGAGAGACAGAGTGATTCAAGGGAAGCAGATGTTGGGATGTGAAGGCATGCCACACTGCTAGTGGATGAAAGCAACATTTCTTTCATTCCTTTTTATTATTAGGAATAATTCAACATATAGAGCCAAAGGTCAGAGTTTTTCTCTGTTTGTTCAAGAGAATAGTGATTTTTCCTGTGGCGGGACAACAAGGTGGATACCCTGGGATTCGGGTCTTAGTCTGGGAGAGTAGATGCCTCCTTTCCTGCCTGTGTCACTTTTCCTTGGTAGAATGGATTTTAATTCTTCAATCTCTTATCTCTTTTATGTCTTTACATTTTTATTTCTTTCTATAATGTAATTTAAATTTTTCCAAAGCAAAAGCTGCAGCTGATTATGAAATAAAAAGTAAAGCTTCCTTGTGCTGAGAGCCGATCAGGTTTATTAATCAAATGTTCAGACATCTGCCCCCCCCCGTTCATCATTCATAGGGCTGTTAGATTCTTTCCTCTTACAAGCAATTTCCTCTACCTCTGTTTATATATATAGTGAGTGTGTGGTACTGCAGATTAAACCCAGGGTCATTCTACGTCTGAGCTATACCCCCAGCCCTAATTTAGATTTTATTTTGAAACAGGGTCTAAGTTGTTGAGGACCTCCTTGAGTTACTGAGGCTGGCCTTGAACCTGTGACCCTCTTATCTCAGCCTCCCAAGTACTGGGAGTACAGGTGTGCCCCATTATACCCAGTTAAATAGCTAATGTATCTTTAGTGATGTTTCATTGCATATGTGATGCAATATCACTTTGTTTTATTTTATTTATTTATTTATTTACTTATTGTTTGTTGTACTGGAAATTTAACCCAGGGGCATTCTACCTCTGAGTACATCCCCAGCCCTTTTTTTTTTTTTTTTTTTTTGCGGTACCGGGGATTGAACGCAGGGTCGTTCTACCTCCGCGTTACACCCCCGGCCCTATTTTTTTTCTGCTTTTTTTGAAACCGGGTCTCATGAAGTTGCGGAGGGCCTCACTAGGTAGAGAGAGAGAGAGAGAGAGAGAAAGAGAGAGAGAGAGAAACAGGGAGAGAGAGAGATAGAGAGAGCTGAGGCTGGCTGCGAACCCAGATCCTCCGGTCTCCGCCTCCCAAAGTACTAGGATTACAAGCGTGCGCCACCACGCCCAGCTATCCCCAGCCCTTTTTATTTTTCATTTTGAAACAGGGTCTTACTAGGTTGCTAAGAGTCTTGCTATGTTGCTGAGTCTGTTCTCCAACCTGCCATCCTCCTGTCTCAGCCTCCCAAGTACTGGGATTACATGAGTGCCCCACCATGCCAGGCTGAATAGTTTGTTTTAAAAAAAACCATTAATATTGAGCAGTGATGCTGAACTCCTTCGCATGGCATATAAGCTTCCATGCGATCTGGTTCTTGCCCATTTCTCCAGCCTCACCTCATGCCAACACTTTACACTTTGGCCTTATTCTTGTTACTCTTGATTGTCAGAACTCAAGGCTCCTTCTCAACTATACCATTGCATATACAGCGTACTCTGTCTATAATGTCCTAAGTCCCAAGTCTTTTTAGTACCCCAGTCATAATTATTTTGGATACAAAGAATTCTTTAGAGAGAAGCTAAAAAATTCAATTTACCAACTTAAAAGTAAAGGAGTTAGAGTGTGGGTATATTTTTTTAAAGGTTCAAGAGTCAGTCATCAAACTCAGGGCAAGAAAGTATTGGCTAGGCACTGTGAACTTTGGAGAACCCAGAATGGGAAAGTCCTTGTTCTCCTTCTTCCTCCTGGCCAGCCCTACTATAATCCCTTAGCCCTACTCCTCCCCATGTACCCATTTCATTATACTCTCTGAAGATCTTGTAGGTATGGACTGGAGTCCTGGTTAAGGTCTATGCAATCTTTCTGGTCAAGACTCCAATAGAAAACAGCTAATGTCTTGGTAACACAACACACACACACACACACACACACACACACACACACACACGGAAATAAAGAAAAAAAAAAAGAATTCACAGGAGCAGGGCATGGTGGTGCACACACCTGTAATCCCAGTACTTGGGAGACTGAGACAGGAGAATCATAGTATGAGGCCAGCCTCAGCAACACAGTGATACCCTAGCAACTTAGTGAGACCCTATTTCAAAATTAAAAAAAGAGGAAATAAAAAGGCCTGGGGGTGTAGCTCAGAGGTAAAATGCCTCGGGGTTGGTTCAATCCTCAGTACCACCACCACCACCACTGACAACAACAACAACAAAAAATCACAGGAAATCCACAAAATCCTAGGAAAGGAATCCTAATTGGTTCACCTCAGGTCAACTATTAGCCTCTGTAATTAGTTAAGACTAAGAGGGTCACCGGTGCCAGTGGGTGGACAATGGAGTGTCTAAGAAGGCAGCGTGAGAAGTGCTACAGGAGGGACTGTGGGGGCAGGAAGAAGATAATTGGCACCTCTGAGTCACCAGCTCAGCTTTCTTCCTGAACCTGAACCTGCTCTCCCACCTTTTTCTCAGAGCATCTAACAAATCTCAACTTAACCTAAGTCCCAACTCTTTAATTTAGATGCTAATGAGCAGTGAAATGACTAAACTGTGGACATGAATAAGGAAAAGATAGAGAACAAAGGTCTAAGGGGAAACTCATGAAGAAGATAATGAACCCTGGAATAATCCAGCATTACCTGGCATGTGTGACCTGTGCTATGTAGGGCAGGAGGACTCACTCTTCTCTGGAACTATCAGTGTGGTTTCAGGAACCTGAATTCTTTCCTGCCAAGGCAACGCATGTGGAATTAGTTCTATGAATCTTTCCTGGAAACCGCTCAGTGCTTAACCTCTCCTCACCTTCTGCTTGCAATTCAGAAGTGGATATTTGTCTTGTTTCTATTGGTGCTGTTTTATTTCTCTCTTTTCACAAGCTGCATCTTTTAGCATATTGCTTTGCTTCCTTAATAATGTGAATGCAAATGTCCCTAGAAGCAAATCATGTAAAATTTAACCCTGCATGCTCTTTCGTGTGGAAAAAAAAAACAACTTTGTGCAGTTCCTCTCCCTGCTTTAGTGTATAGGTAAGGATGAGGATTTGTAGGTGCAGAGACAGTTTCTTTTCCCTGTGGGTGACACAGATTATAACTGGGACAAAGGACAATGGTTCTGTTGCTTACCATTTGGGGTCTGAGACAAAATGATGGGCAGGCACTACTGCGCTTATGTTGAAGTAATGACTCAACAATGAATATACCCAGCTAGTGTTCAACGGACTTGTGTAATTGTGTATTCTGTAAACAAAGTTTACATCAATTTAATTTTGTGAAATCTTTCAATTAGAGTCAGAAATTGTACAGGGATTTTAATTGTAAAGAAATTCTAAACTTCTCTGCTTGATCATCAAATCTTTCCAATATTTAAATAAGTCTATTTGTTTAAGTTACTGCAGTTTCTTATTTTTATAGTGACTTCTTGGTGTTAATTCATAGTTCCCATATTATTTTCCAGTTTTATTAGCTTTGGTGAATAATCAGAATAAACCTATTAGGGTGGTCAATTAGTAACATTCTATTAAAAACAATCTGAAGATTTGGGGGATTTATCAAATCACATGGGACTTGATCTGAAAGGTCGAATATGTATGTAAAGTAAAATTAATACTGAAACATAAAAATAAAAGTAATATTTTGTGGAGTTTATGCATGCATGCACATGGATATCTCTGTGCCTGTGTGTATATGTGTTTGTGTGCATGTGAAGTAGTAATATTTGAATTCTAAATTATAAAGAATTACATTAACTATAAATGGGCTAAATACTTCAACTAAAGAAAAGTACTGCCAGATCAAACCAAAAAATGAAAACTATTTATATTTTGTTTAAAAGAGGGCTGGCTTACATTAAAAGTAACGGAAAGGTTGAAAGTAAGATGCTGTAAAATGTACTTACCAAAAAAGGCTGGTATAGTTATTAATATCATGAACAGTACATTTGTAAGCTAAGAGACATTCTAGAGATAAGGACAACTTATAGTAAAAAAGGGCTAATATATATGAAAGACATAATATGTCCATGTATACATGATGCTATATGCATATGCATCTAATAATAGCTTCAAAGTATATGAAAGAATAACATGTAGATTTAGAGAAAGAACTAACTAAATTCACAATGATAGTGTGAAATTTGAATGTACTTCTCTAAATAAATGATAGGATAAGTGAAAAATAAATATGTAGAAAAATTGAAAAATGTAGTAAATAAGAATATACATGTATACATATATGTATATATGCACACATGTACGTACATGCATATGTGTTAAATGGCTAACAATTACAGGTCACACAATTTTTCAAGTGTATATGGAACATTTGTCAAAATTGACCATACACTGCTGCATATATCAAGCTTTAGCAAACCTCTTAAAATTGAAATATTGTAGAGTATGATTTCTGAGCATGAAATCAAGTTAGAAATTGATAATAAATGATAAAATTAAATAAAAATAAAAATTAAGCAATACTTTCCTAAAAGTATATTGGTTTAAAGAAATAAATTACACAGAAATTTATTTATTTATTTATTTATTTATTTATTTATTTATTTATTTATTTTTTGCGGTACTGGAGATTGAACGCGGGGGCGTTCTAACTTCGCGCTACATCCCTGGCCCTAGTTTTTATACTTTATTTTGAAACCGGGTCTCAGAAAGTTGCGGAGGGCCCCACCAAGGAGAGAGAGAGAGAGAGAGAGAGAGAGAGAAAGCTGAGGCTGGCCGCGAACCCGGATCCTCCGGTCTCCGCCTCCCAAAGTACTGGGATTACAAGCGTGCACCACCACGCCCGGCCAGAAATTTAGAAAAATGCTTTAGTTGAAAAAATGGAGAATTACATTTTAAAGCTGGGGCATGAAGCAAATCCATGCTTAGAGGGGACCTTACACCATTAAATGAATATATTAGAAATAAAATTAAAAATAAACATTGATCTCAGTAAGTTGAAAAAGGAACAGCATATTAACACTAAAGAAATTAGAAGGAATATAATAAAAATAGTAGCAAAGATCAAAGAAATTGTGCATAGGCACACCATAGAGAGGATCAACAAAGCCAATAAATAGTGCTTAACAAAGATTAATACAATTAATAAGCTTCTAGCAACATGTATGAAGTGAGAGAGAGAGAGAGAAGGAAAGGGAGATAGTAAATATAAATTATTAATATTAGTAATGAGAAAAGTGATATAATTTGAGATTTATCAGATTCTCAAAGGATAATAAGGATATTATGAAAGACCTGATGCTATTAAATTTGAAAATACAGGGAGTAATAAGCAAGCTCTTAGAAAAATAATTAATCAAGACTAACCAAATACTAAATAGAAAACCTATTTAAGAAGTTTTAGGCATAATTTAATACTTCTGAAAAAGAAAATGCTTAGATTCAGCCTTACTGGTAAAATATTCTGAAAATTTTTAGGACTGTATCAAAAAACCTTGAAAATAAAATGTGACAAGGACCTTACAAGGAAATAATTTTAAAAATCAAATTTTATATATATATATATATATATATATATATATATTCATTTATTGGTGCATTGTAATTATACATTTTGTTAAGTGTCAGGGTAGCAGAATCATACATGCACACATTGCTCATTTAGCCCTCCCTCAAATCCCACCCTATTCCCTCCCCCTCGTGCTCAGTATAGTGATTGAGTCTTATAAGTTTGTGTATATACATCATGTGCTTTAGTGTGTTTCCCTCCAGGGGAGCTCTTTTTCAGTTATCCTGTGAGGCTGCAGCACTCACCTCTCCTTCCGAGTGTGCGGAGGACCAGTGGATTACGATGGAAGTGGATGTAGTCCTCCTTCTCAGTCTTTTTGTCCTGAGGATGTGGGATTTTGTGGTTGATCCTGATGTCTGTGAGAAAGGCCTCAGGTTTCTTGTTATAAGATTTTTCGGATCTTCTGAAGGTTCCTGCTGGTCCGGCGCCCTGGTCCGGGACGGGGTTATTGTTCTTCTGTCTCTGGTTGGTTGCCCTTTTTTTTTTTTTTTTACCCTTTTTCAGCCTGGGTGTTAATCAGTGGGCTTCTATGTATTCTTAAATGTTATTGTCTTTAGTTCCTATCTCCCATGAAAGTAGTATGGTATGTGTATGGCTGTTCAGTTCGGAGCACCCAAGACAATTTAGAGACAGGCTCCTCATGGTGTTCTTACTCTGACGCCATATTGTCCTCTCTCCTCTAAAAATCAAATTCTTCATGAACATGTATGCAAAATTTCTGAGCACAATATAGCAAATTGAACCCAATGGCATGTGGAAAGGATATTATACCCAAGAATGCAAACTTTTGATAATGAATTTGATAAATTCAACATATTAAGAGAGTAATAAATATCCAAGTTTATACTTGTAAAATTAGACTAGAAGAAAACTTTCTTAATATGATAATAAAAGTTGTATATATAAAAACTACAACAAGCCAAGCATGGTGGCACAAGCCTATAATCCCAGTACTTGGGAGGCTGAGACAGGAAAATCATAGGTTTGTGGCTAGTCTCAGCAACTTAGAGAGGCTCTAAGCAACCTAGTAAGACCTTGTTTCAAAAAACAATATATAAAATAGTGCTGAGGGTGTAGCTCAGAGGTAGACTGTCCCTGGGTAACACACACACACACACACACACACACACACACACACCTAAAGCAAAATCATATTTAGTCGTGGTATCTTGTCATTTTTTACTGTAAGTTATGGAAGAAGAAATTACATGTAAAACAATAAAATGAAGGGATCTATTAATGTATTCTTGGATTAAAAGTCTCCATGTTGTACAATTATTAGTTCTCCTTAAATAAGTTCATAGACTTAATGCAATCCTAATCAAACTCTCAGGTTATTTTTTTCATTGACAAGATTATTCTAAAATTCATATGGTGATACAAATGATGGAGAACAGCTGAGAGAAACTTGAAGATGAAGATCAGTGGTGGAAGACTTATATGATATCAAGACATTATAAACTATGTTAGTCAAAATAGTATACAAGTCATGCATGGTAAAAAAAAAAATGGGCCAATTTACCAGATAAAGAATCACACATATGCAAACCCTTGACTAAAACAGCCTTACGGGACAGTGGGCCAACAAGAAGCTTGTAATAGGTGGTGCTGAGTCAAGTGAAAATCCATGTGAAAATAAATTTTAAACCTAATTTCACAGTTATACAAAAGTCAATTTCAAGTGGATTGTTGATGGGAGGTAAACAAATTCTAAAAGCAATTATAAGAGAGCGTCTTCTTGGCTTTTGGGTAAGCCTTCACTAGACATAAGGGAAAACAAAGATATATTACATTTTTGCAACAAATTAAGCCCCTTTTTCAACAAAAGTCACCATTATGTTGTAGAAAGGCAATCTACAGAGTTCAAGAAGATCACTGCAATATTCTGATTTAGGAGCTCAAATCTGGAATATGCAATGATGTTTTACAAGTCCATAAGGAAAAAAAAAAAAACACTGAGCCGGGTGTGGTGGCGCACGCTTGTAATCCCAGTACTTTGGGAGGCGGAGACCGGAGGATCCGGGTTCCTGGCCAGCCTCAGCTCTCTCTCTCTCTCTCTCCCTGTCTCTCTCTCTCTCTACTTAGTGAGGCCCTCCGCAACTTCGTGAGACCCGGTTTCAAAATAAAGTATAAAAAAATAGGGCCGGGGGTGTAGCGTGGAGGTAGAACGCCCCTGGGTTCAATCCCCGGTACCACACACACACACACACAAAAAAAAAACAGTGAAAAAATGAACAGAAAAATGGGCAAGATACTTGAGCAAGTACATTGCAATAGAAGATATCCAAATGGCTAAAATAACATATGAAAAGGGGCTCAACCATATTAAGCCCTGGAGGTATGCCAATTAAATTCATGAGCTACAACTGCACATCTCCCAGCATGGCTAAAACTAAGTGGTTGCTATTACTTGGGATTGGCAAGGTTGTGTGGGTCAACTGACACTCTCAGACATTGCTAGTGGGAGAGCAAATTGGTACAACCACTTTGGAGAACTGTTTGATAGATTGTGGTAAAGCTGAACCAAGATGCCTTGTGACTATTATCTCTGGGCATGCAGTAATCAGAAATGCATACACATTAATACATACACAGCATTAATAACAATAAACAAGCTGCAATCTATCCAGTGTTCATCAAAGATAGAATGCATACAAACATTATGCTATATTAGAACATTTTACAGCTATGAATATGAATAAATTGACATGCATTAGTAAGGACAAATGTCACAAGCATAACGGTTAATGAAACAAGTCTGACATAAAAGTGTAAAAACTCCAGTGTTTTCTTTATATAAAGTTTAGTCCCTCGCAGGATAAATCTCTTGAGTTAAGAGTCAGGGAACAAAATACTTTTGGAGGGAGGGTAGTATCTCTGAGGGGCACAGAGGAGTTTCTGAATTGCTAGCACTGTTCTATTTCCTGGCTGGGTAGATGCATTTGCTCTGTTCATTCATTGGGCAACACACTTGTGGTGCATATGCTTTTTTATATAAATGTTGTATTTGATATAAACCCTTATTAAAATTTTCTAGGCCATTATAGTCTGGTGGAGTTTATGTAAAAATAACAAGAAAATTATAATTGTTCTAAGCATGGAAAAAATTTCCATCCAAAAGCAGGATGATGAAAAAAAAAAAAGAACTGGGCTTTGGGAACAGGCAGTTTTTGTGTTTGGATCCTAAATTTATTGCTTGCTAGCTTTATGATCTTAACCATATCACTTAATTTGTCTAAGCTTTAGCTTCTTAAAATAAAATTCTTGAGCCGGGCGTGGTGGCACATGCTTCTAATTCCAGTACTTGGGAGGCTGAGACCAGAGGATCCGGGATGGCAGCAGCCTCAGCTACTTGGTGAGACCCTGTTTCAAAATAAAGAATAAAAAATAGGGCTGGGGGTGTAGTAGCTCAGAGGTAGAATGGCCCTGGGTTCCATCCCCAGTACCGCAAAAAAAAAAAAAAAAAAAAAAAAAAGTCTTGAAGCCAGGCATGGTGGTGCCTGCCTGTAATTCCAGTACTTGGGAGGCTGAGATAGGAGGATAGCACTGCAGGTTCAAGGCCAGCCTCAGCAATTTAGCGAGATTCTCAGCAATTTAGTAAGACTCTGTTTCAAAGTGAGAAATACAATAGGGCTGGGACTGTGGATTGGAGGTAGAATAGACCTGGGTTCAATCCCTAGTACCATGCACTTTGAAGAAATACATAATATGTACCAACAGACCCAAGGAACCTCCCTTTTTTGCTAGCATTTTTTGTGTGTGTGTGTGTTCAGTGCTTAAAGAGTAAAGCCGGCTTGCTCTTAGGATGGCAACCCTCAATATATTGGCTATGCTAGTTACTCTATTTCTTCCTTGGAAAAAGTCAATTTAGAAAAATATAAGGTTCTTTTAACACATGATCCATAATTACTCTGCTTTGTAATCCTTGCTCTATTCTGGTTAAATCCTAGGCATGCCAAAACAGCAAAAATAAACAAGACTAATATTCCTACCTGGAAACCTCAGTCAGGAAACTCATTTATCTCATCTGTGCCAAAAGCAAATATCTTCACAATCCCCCCTGCTTTGACTTTTAGGTGACTCAGAACACCTGGTTGCCAATTGCTAGCTGATGATAATTAGCTTTCAATTAGCACCAGTTACATTTTCACCTGTTCAATTTGCAAATTCTGAATCTTTTGGCTTGTCCTATTAACAAGTTCTGATCTCTTCTGTCTTCCATACACCTGGCAATGTGAGAGGGGGAATAGATCCTCCACCCGGGAATTCCCCCTTCATCTGCCATGCTGTCCAATTCAATCCATCTGGTGTTAGACAGGACATGCGCCACAAAGACACACTGGGAGAGACCCACGTTAGTCTCAGGTTTCCAGGCTCTCTTGGAAGTGTTTCTATGACTTTTCTCTCTTTGTTCCAAAACAGACAAATATTTCTTCACTTCTGTAAATCAGCTTTCTTAAGATTTAACCAAAACACTAGCCAGATGATATAATGAATTGGTGAATTTTTTAACAATGAGGGTCGCTCTATCTCTCTCTCCTCCCTGCTGGCTGTGAGTCTAGCAGCTTCCCTCTACCATACGTTGCTGCCATGATGTTTCTGCCTTGGAGCTAGCTGCCCCCAAAACTGTGGGCTAAATAAACCTTTTGTCCTCTAAGTTGTTCTTACCAGGTATTTCAGACAGTGAAGAAAAATTAACACAATATTAAACATTGTATTAAGTGGATATATCACATTGATTTATACATTTAAAGGACATCAGTATAGCTCTTATATATAAAATTTTTCAATATCAGGTGTGGGGAAGGGGAGGGAGTGGGGAGCAAGCCAGGGGGAAACTCACCGAGTGCTGTGTGCATGTATATCACTCTCACTCTGAATATCATTAGGATGTGAGCCTATAATGCACCAATTAAAGTATATAAAAAATTTAAAACCGAAATTGAAAAAAACAAAGCAGAAAATTATTAACTTGCATCATATATTTTCTTTAATTTTCTATTTAAAAAACATTGTTTCAATTATAAAATAACAACTAAACCATGACATTAAAAGAAAAGGTTTAAAAGAGAAAGAACATACAGAATCTTTGTGTAACTTTATATTTAATTTTTATCTTTACTAACATCTGTTCTATATCACTTTAGCCGTAGTTTGCAATAATTATTCTGTTTTTGATTTAAAAGTGTGTTTACTTTTTTCTATGATTCCACAATTTTCATTACTTCAATGATACAGATTAGGTCACCAAAATGGTGTATTATAATTTACTAAATCATTTAGTAATTTTGGGGTATTTGTGTTGTATCTGTTTCTTAAATTATCCTGAATAATTCTGCAATGGGCATTCTTCTATTTGTAACTTTTAGAATATTTATGGGGAATTCTTTGTCAAAAGTATTTGCACACACCTTAATATGTTGCTGAATTAAATATCCGAATATTATATATCATTTTGTTTTTCCAAATTCCAAATCTATATTATCAAACTGACAATATTAATGATTCCTTTTATATTTTTTGTCATCAAGGATATATTTTACCTTTTTGTTTTATAAATTAAATCATGCTCATTGAAGAAAACTTTAAAAATTAGAAAAATACAGAAAAAAAGCAAATCAAAATGACCATGATTTTATGAATCAGAAAAATCCCTTAACATTTTGGAATATATTTTTTATGTTATGGAAAGTTATTTTAAAACCCCATTTTTTTTGGTACTGGGGATTGAACCCAGAGACATTCTACCAAAGAGCTCTACCCCCAGTCCTGTTTTAATTTTTTTTAAATTTTGAAACAGAGTCTTGCTAAATTGCTGAGGTTGGCTCTAAATCTGTAATCTTCCTGTCAGCCTCTCAAGTACTGGAATTGCAGGCATAAACCACCATGTTCAGCTAAAAATTCCATTTTAATGTTGATATTTTGTAATAATTAACAATACCCACTTCATAGTCTAATGTCCTCAATTACATTTTGAATTTCTTTTAGGTGTAACCACCATGCCCTATATTTTGACTCTACACTGTGAATTACTGTTTTGTCATAAGAAAAATATTCAAATACTTGAGAAATTGATAAACTTCACTGATTTCTTAGAATGTGACATTCACATTTTTAAAAGTTTAATTTATTGGGACTGAAGACTTTTTCAATATTTTAAGGTTCCACTATTTCCAAAATGTGCTTTATGTATATGTATACTCATTCGTTCGAGGGACACTTCTTGAGTAGCAAGCCAATCACGAAGGATGGCGTAGTTATTTTACTAAGATATGTCATAGGCCAATTAGACAAAGTGTCATGGAAAAAGTAAAACTGGATTTGCATATTAAAATATATTCAAAAAAGATAAATAGGTGCTCAGTAGATTCAGGCAGACAAGAGAAGAGTATTTCATGAAGAGGAGGACACTATGACCAAAACCTCAGCCATGGCACTGACAGTAGCTTGGTGGGAGGAAGAAGTGTTAAGAAATGAGCCTGGAGAAGTAGGCACCAGCCAGGTCAGAGAGGTTATGATGTGTCGGCTAAATGTAGCTACCACAGGCATTGCAGAGCAGGTATTACTGACTCAGGAACAGGAAAATTCCTAACTATATGCATTTAAGTAAGTTAGACATTTATTACATTGAAGCCCAAACTTCCTAAGCTTCAGAAAACATGTTTCAGGCAACTTGGCAGTATAAATAAGTCTGTGGAAATCACTTCTTAAATACTAAGTTATATCACTATTGTTTTACCTATATGCTCCCAATTTAAGCAATAAAACAGGATATTTCACAAACATCTCCCTCTTACGGTAAATGAACGAAAAGGCAGGGTTCTATTTTATTTTATTTTATTTTTTTGGCTTTACCTCAATGGGATTTAACCCCCAAGTCTCTAAAAACCATTAAATACCATCACATCTCTTAAAAAATCAGCTTCTAATTACATAAATATGTATATTAAATGATAATATATTTGAATATAGGTCATTTCTACTTGGAAATAATGTTCTGTTTTTTTTTTTTAAGGCAGTACATATTTAAAATCATGAAAAAAGGTAGACTATGTTACTCAGGGATAATAGCTAAATTGAGCCTCTGTGGATGGTCAGAAACCAAAAGAATAACCAATGCATGCTTGGCAATTTTCAGTGAAATAAGTTTGTCAGAGCAAAGAATATGGTTCTGAATGTATGTCAGCATATACACAAGTGAGGTCAATTTGACCCATTTATTATTAATCTGAATTCATATAAGCCAAAGGAATTCAGTATGCCTTTTCATAGTTAAGAATTTATCAAACGTTTCAAAAAGCATAACTGAAGCCTCTGTGGGGTTCCCCAATCAAGGTTTGACTCATTCAACTTCAGCTGCCTGAAAATGTGCCAGGTAAGTTCGTGCCGTGAAAATGAGGGATCTTTCTCATCCCTCAGGGTTCTGTAGTAAATTAGTGTAGGATCTAGAAGAGTTTATAGTAATTATTAAATTCTCTAGAGTGGCTTTGATTTCTGGGCCTAACATAAGAAAATTTGATTGTGATTGATTCGATTACTTAAATCTCATTCTGTATTTTACTCTGATTTTAGGGTGTTCATTCTCATTACAAAATTTATTCTCTGGATTTTTATATACTTGTAGACCACTGAAGTTTTCTACTTCAAATATGAAGAAATGTAATCAACAAGAAAGAGATTATGGAACCTTTAAAAGCATGACATATCCCACTGAAGTTGCTATCTCTGGATGGTCAGTAACTGCGGGCATTGATAAGCCACTTATATATGTACTGCTGACTTCAGTAGTTCACTGATCCTATCAATTATATTGGGGCAATTTGGCATATATTATGTTGAGATTATACTTTTAACTGGTCTCTAACTATATCCCATGGAATTGATGGGTGAATATGTTTACTTGCTGTGTCCATGGGTGGAAAAAGTCAGGAACTTTTTTCTTCACCATGTTACTGATGCCAGGAGGAAAAATAAAAACTTTTGACAAAACATCCATTTACATCAAAAACTTTGAAAATCTGAAATGGAAAGAAACATTCTTAACCTGATAAGAGGTATTGATGAAAGCTTTCAGTTCACATCACTAAGTGGTAAGAGACTGAACACGTACCCTTCTGACCTGTTAGATGGCCAAGAGTGAAAACATTAACATCTAGAAACTCTCATCTGTTGCTTTTGGGGCTGTGAATAGCACAATATCTTTGAAAATCAATTTATCATTTTTTTAGAAAGTTAAACATGTACTTAGTACACAACTGGAGTAATTTCACTTCTGCTTATTTATTCAAGAGTATTAAAACATATATCCACCTATATTCATTTTAGCTTTACCTACTATAGCCAAAAATTTGAAATAGCCCCAGTTTTCAACAGTTGAATGGATATACAAATTTGATTTTGTTTTTGTGGTACTAGGGATTGAACCCAGGGGTGTTCTATCACTGAACTACACCCCCAGTCCTTTTTATGTTTTATTTTGAAACAGGGTTTTGCTAAGTTAGTTCATGCTGGACTTAAACCTGCAATCATCCTGTCTCAGCCTCCCAAGTACTAGGATTATAGGTGTGTGCCACTGTGCCTGGCTTGGATATACAAATCTTGTTCTACCCATACAATGAAATGTTAGCAATTTTAAAAAGATTATTAATACATGCAATCACATGGATAAATATCAAAGTATTGTTTCATGCAGAATAAACCGTTCACAAAGTTTATACTGCAGGATTTCATTTACATAAGAATCTTGAAAAAAATCAAACCTTTATATAGTGACTGAAAACAGATCAGATTGCCAAAACCTTGGAGTTTGGGTGAGGGTAATGACTGTAAAGGGTAATAAAGGAAACTTTTGGAGTTTTAAAATGTTCTATATCTTGGTTGTGGAAGTGGTTAGACTGATAAATAAATCATTAAATTGTACAGTTAAAATCTGTGCAATCTCTTGTATGTAAATTAATATCTCAATGAAGTATATTAAAGGTACAATAAAATATAAAGATATTATACCAGTAATTTAATATGAATATATGTATATATATTTTTAAACATAATATAACATTTTAGTATATTATATGAAATATAAAAGATTACAAAGTTATATAATCATATTTAATAGTATGATTTTCTTCATAGTATTGTTTTTTCTTTATATTTCAAATAAACTTATGTGGACTTTATAAACAGAAAAAAATATTAACATGGGAAATAAAGAGTTGAATTTCAGGGCTAAAATATGCACTTTAGGGTTTGACCTGTTAGGCAGGTTTATCAACATGGATCCAAGATATTGCCTCTGATCTTATATAAAAAACACATCATTTTTAAATGAAATTCTGTTCCTTTAGGTTTAAATAATCTGTTGAAGTATTATCAATTTTTATAATGTCTAAATGACTGCATTAGTTTTCAACTGAAATATAAATGAACTTTGATTCAACTTAACAAGATGATAGAGTATTTAGAAAAGTCTTACATTTATCCTAAACCCACTATCTAGTCTTCCCAGAAAATCATCTATAGAGGGCATATTTTAGTTCATTTCACACTGTGTTAATTGTGTAACACACTGTAACCATTACCTTTTACCAACTACAATTACTCTTCTAATGAAAAGTGATGAATTTAACAAGAAATTATTAGAACTGTTTGATCTAAGCATGAGCAAGTGGTTGATGGGAAATGCTTCCTAATGAATATTTAATTCCCTTTACCACTCCCTCCTTCAATTTTGTAATTGAATTACATGCTTCAATTTAGTTAAATAAAGAAATAATAATTTTAGACATCCAGTGTACAAAGCATTATAATGTGCAACATTAGCTATAAGGAATCTCCTTTCTATTTCACAATAGAGAAGATACTGCCTTCCTGGTGGTTTATGACATTTGCTTTTTATTCATCCAGTATGTGAAGGCAAATATGTGGAGGTTATTTTCTTTCTTTCAAAACTTTTCTTCTGACTTACCTTGCTGCCTCCCAAATAGTTCTCATATATTTTCTCTTCTCTCTTTATCACTGTCTAGATAAACTATCATCCCTGGATGGTAATCTGCTGCTTCCCTTTCTTTTTTTCCATTTTTCTTCCAAGTCCTCATCAGGAACACTCTTAAATTCTGACATAAACACTTCAATGGCTTCCCCATTGCCTCTAGGATAAGGTGCAAATATTTTAGAATAGTGTAAGTAGTCCTTTGGGATGTGTTTTCTACCTACTTCTCAGTATCACCTTTTTTTTTTTTTTTGCGGTACCGGGGATTGAACCCAGGGGCGTTCTACCTCCGAGCTACACCCCCGGACCTATTTTTTATCTTTTATTTTGAAACCGGGTCTCACGAAGTTTTGGAGGGCCTCACTAAGTAGCTGAGGCTGGCCACGAACCAGGATCCTCCCATCTCCGCCTCCCAAGTACTGGGATTACAAGCGTGCGCCACCACGCCTGGCTAGTATCACCTTCTTTATGCCAAAGTGTGTCACAAGCAAAACCTTTATTCTAAGAATGCTATAAAATGATCTATATTTTAAAATTCCCCCTCCTATGTATTTCTCAAAGAGATTAAGATCCTATAACTCCCAATGATAATTTTCTGGAGAGTGCACCCTTCATTGGCTTCTTTCCTTACCTTCTCACACTCTCAGCTCATTTCTTGGGGTTCTTTCCAAAATAAGCTGCTTGTACATATATAACTGAGACATAGGTGTAATTTCACTTTTGCTTTAAACTATTTTTGCATGTTGCCATTTATTGAGGTTCAGCTTTACTAACCAAAATATCATAGAAATTGCAAAGTAAATAATGATAGTAAATAATATGATAGTAATATGATAGTAAATAATATATAATAGTATATAATAATATAATATATAATATTATATATTAGATAATATAATATTAATTACATTAATATATCATATAATATTAATATATTATATCATATAATGTTAATATTATATATTAATATAATATAATATAATAGTATATAATAATAAATAATGATAGTAAATAATATATAAGCATATAAAGTAAATAATATATAAGCATATGAATTTATGTATAATTTATATATAAACAAAAACTTTGAGCATATAAATCTCAACCACATTCAAATAAGGGAAAGTGGTTTGAAGGTTAAAGAATAAAATAAAATAAACCAAAGATGGTGATATGAAACCATCCACATTCTAGGGGCATTTTGGCACTATTTGATCTACAGCATTCTGTTAGCATTGCGTAAAAATCCTTGAGCCAATGTTGGCACCAAAATATCACTTAAGTCTGTGTGTTCTCCTTTTAATATTGTAATATAATTTTAGGCTTTGGATTAATTTGGGGGTTGGTTTTGTTATTAATTTCTGCCATTGATTTTATAATAAAAACTATTAAATTATAGTGAGTCAAAAGGCAGAAGAAAATAAAAACTGTAACACTTGTTTATCTGTAAAGCATACTATTATTAAAAGTTTGACGTATATTTCCATATATATTGATTTATATAAATATAAGGTAATACTGTCATTTTATGAACTCCTTTTTTCATTAAATATATTCTGAAAGTTTTCTATATCATTAAATATTTTTAAAACTATTTTGATGAGTATAGGTTAGTTTGTTTTGTTTTGCTATTATAAATGACATGTTTATAAATCTTTAAAATTAAATTATGCAAACTGATAATGATAGCAGGACCCACCATGGCAATCCTATCCTGACTTGTAGAATTTTGGGAAACTTTACTGGAAAACGATGCCAACTGTTACCAGAGAATCAAGTAATTCAATGTCCTAAACCTACTTCAAATGTCTCAGCTCAATTTTTATTTTATTAGAGATCCTATATAAGACACTTTTCTCAACTTTCACTAAAATTTCATCAATAACCATCCCTCTTCTTCTCTCTCCCTCCTCCACATAACACACACCACAATCTCTATCTGTCTTGATGTGTAGTTAATTTTTTTCTGTTTATTTTCCATTTCCCGAGAGCAAGGTCTTGCATGTAATAGGTATTTAAAAGTCAAGAAGTAAATGTAACTTGTAAAAGGCCTTTTCTATATTGTATAATTTCTAATTTTAGTTATTGTTTCCCCTTACCATAAGAATCAAAATCGACAGATGAAAATCAATAGAATGTATCTTTTCTTCAGTTTGGAGAATTTTTTCCAAGTCCTGCTCAGTTGCAAATTTTTCTGTGGATCCATGGATTCTTTAGGTATACATCATCTGTTCATTTGCACTAGGAAAGTCACAATATAAAATCATGTGATCTCAACACAGAAGTAGAACTGACATGAGATTCACCTGAGTTACCCTCAAAGCCCAGCATCAAGGTTAAGGATGTACATGTTAGCATTACCACCTTTACAACCTAATGCAAATGTTCATTTGGTAGCTATCTACAATATATTAAAATCTATGATATTATTATTATACTTTCCCCATGGAAGTTCTTCCTAGTAGAAACAAAAGTATATGGAAAATTTAAAGTTATTACACATTTATTATTCTTACCTTGATTTTGATATGTTAAAGGTGTTCTTATAATTTGGAGTAGAAGAATAGAAAGAATTTTTTTTTTTTTTTTTGCGGTACCGGGGATTGAACCCAGGGGCGTTCTACCTCCGCGCTACACCCCCGGCCCTATTTTTTTAGACTTTATTTTGAAATCGGGTTTCTCGAAGTTGCGGAGGGCCTCACTAAGGAGAGAGAGAGAGAGAGAGAGAGAGAGAGAGAGCTGAGGCTGGCTGTGAACTGGGATCCTCTGGTCTCTGCCTCCCAAAGTACTGGGATTACAAGCGTGCGACACCACGCCCGGCTAGAATTTTTCACTGAGTCACATTTTGTTTGCTCTTTTTAAAGTTTCCTTCTCTGTGTTGGCTGCTTCTGGGGCAACCCTAGGTTGAGAGAGTGAGCTTCCCTTTCCATGCTGAGTTCAGCCAGTTGATACCACAGGCAGGGTTCTCCATCACCATGCTGCTGTGCATTAGTGGAGGCCTTGACAAATGGGGTTCTGAGTACTATTTTCACTTCATAATTACAAATTTTGTTACTGAGCAGGAAATTATTCATCCCTCTTCAGAAATTGGCTTTAGTAGTTGACTCTTTAATTTACAGTGGTGTTAATACACCAGGCAGACTTATTAAGACTATTATAATATACACTCCAGAAAAGGAAAGACGTTTCTTGATTAATTTGTCATTAATGTCATCAAAATCTCCCTTTATCTCCCAAAAAGTGATTTTTAAAAATTAAATATCACTAAAAATAAAAATAAAGCTTACATATACATTCTCAGTTACAAGGAAAACTTGAGAAAAATAATTACTTTATTGTGTTACACAGTGGATATGAGTTTTGGTAGCATTTTTATATCAGAAGGACTAAAAAACACACAAAGGAAAACATTGATAAGTTGTTTCATTATAAATGTAACAATTTATATTCAACCCCCCCCAAATTTGTAAGTAAGCCAGAGGCTGGAAAAAAGACATTTGTAATACGCGAGACTCTCAAAAATTTAGCCCCTAGAATATATAAAAATTCTTATGTTCAACCAGACAACTCCAAAGAAAAACGAGCTACAGATGTAAAAATAGAATACAAAGAGAAGTAAACCTGTATGTTCAGTAAAGAGTACAAAGTTTGAGTTAGGAGGCAAAAGTTCTAGAATTGTATTGTGCAGCATGATGACTTCAATAATACTATATCTTACACTTCAAACTTGCTCATAGAGTAGATTTTAAATGTTCTCATCACGAAAAATGATAACTGTGTGGTCATAAAATATTATGTCACATGATCTATATATTACACAATGTAAGCATATAGCAAAAGCATTACATTATATATCAGGAATATATTCAATTTTTAATTTGGCAATTAATAAATTAAAATTAGAAAGAATAAAAATCAGTTGAAACACAGTCACATACACATGGATAAAATATGAAAATTTGTGTTCCCAACATTAAACAGGAAGATGCAAATAAGATATCAAGTGAGATACTTTTTTCAACTTGTCAAAAAGGCTTACAGTATCAAATGTTGATGAGCATGTGAACATATAGTAACTCATATACTATGTCAATATAAATTGGTATAACCTTAATGGAAAGCAATTTGGCAATCTCTAATATAAGTGAAGGTACAGATAGCATGCAATTCAGCAATTCTACCTCCCAGTCATAAATTTTAGAGAAACTCTTTCCAAAGCAGCCTGCCAACCACCAGACATATGAATGGGTCCAATGTATGGATCCACTCAGACTTGTAACACATATGAGTGCAGCTATCAGATAAATGAATCCAGGATAGAATTGTGAGAATTAATAAATATGATGTCAAGACACTAAAGACTGGATAGTTAGTTTCACGAAAAAAGGCTAGCGGGCATTTTCCCCACAAATATCTATGCTTTATATGTGGCTATAAATACTAATTAGTAATAATAAAAATAGGCTCATATTACCATTATGCAACAATAACCATATTACCATTATGCAACAATAATATAGAATAAATTTTTTCCATGTGTGGCAAGATATTTGTTTTGGTTATTGTCTCTATGGAGAGAGAACACACACACAAGAAAAATATAAGTAAAGAGAGAAATATATTTCCCTTACCAAGGAAGTGGCTGAGCCTTCTGTGTCCTGAGTCTGGGGGGTCTGATTATGTTTGGGAATCTTGGTATTTCATGGTCACAAAGTGAATTCGCCTTGTCTTCGTCCCTTAAGAGAGGTTGGTTCTGAGAGTTGAAGTGGCTGAAGGGCCTGGATCTAAAGGGAAGAAGAAAATTGTGTTAGTTTACGTTAATCCCAGAAGCAGACACTGAGGAAAGGATTCCAGTGCCAGAGACTCATTTGGGGAGGGGAAGTGATGCAGGGAAGAGAAGTAGACAAATAGAAGGTATGCTGTTCAGCCTGCTCCCACAGGGGCTGCTGAGCTCAGTCCTGAGGAACTACACAGCGGTGTGAAGCACCTGACTCTGCATCTCCACCCGCACCTTCCATCCCTCACTGAGGGGTGAGGAAACTGGAACCTTTATACACCCACTCCAGTGCTTGAGGCCTGCTCCAGTGGAAAGAAGGCATTAATGTGCTGGAGTTTCCTATCTCTTGTGCGGAAGAAAGCCCTCCCCTGGTTCTAGAAAAAAATCCCTCAGACACAGAGAAGTTTGTTGGAGAACTTGAAGGGTCTGAAAGATAAGTCTAACGTAGAGATCTTCCAAACTGAGTTAAAAACAAAAACAAAACAAAGCAAAACAAAAAACCAGGGTGGTTGATTTGGAAGTTTCACAGACTGACTTACTTGCCCAGAGGCTGGATGGAGGTCTGGACTTAGGGACTGGGATGATTTTGGGTTGCCATGGTTACTGTGAGCCAGGACCTTGAAGGCAGAGCAGAGGCTTATTGTGGATTTGCTCTGGTTGGCCTCTGGGACCACCAAGTTCTCATAAGGAGGAACAGTAGTTTCCAACCTTGTAAGCCCTTCAGAGGATGTGCATTGCTAGGGGGTGGGATGCCCCACTGTCAGGTATGATTAAGGTAAGGTTTTTGCCTCATTGTTAAGTGGGGCAAGAGCCACAGTGATTTGAAGAAACAAAACCATACAAGGTTTCTTGCACCTAGTGATATGGAATAAATTACATATAATGCATAATATGAATATATATGAAATATAATTTTAATCAGGTTTCTCTATTTCATAACATGGGTGTATCATAATTTATTTAACCAGTCTCCTATCATTGGATACCCAATGTATTATAGATAAAGTCAAGAAGGTCATTTTTGAACTTTATGTGTGAGGCTGTCTAAAAATGTCCTTAGGAAAAACCCTAACTGTGGAATTTTGGATAAAAAGGTGTGTACAGCTTAAGAATTTAAAAATATATTGAAAAAGAGTCTTACAGAATGTATATATTCGTTTATCCACACTTCCACAATGTCCTTGGGTTTTAAAGATGCATAGATTTTAACTACATATAACCATTTCTGATTCCTTGTCTTAATCTCTCAATTCACAATATGATAGGAACCAACGGGTTATCCAGGACTAATGGGATATCAGATGTCAAATGATGCCAAAGTTTTCTTAATGAAACTAGTAGAGATTCTTCCCACTTTTGAGATATATCTGGAAATTTGATTTTTTGATATTTAAGTTACCTTAATCCATTTGTTAATTTTACTTTTTTGGGTGATCTAATATAAAAATTAGGTTTGACTTAATTTAAGGAGAGATTAGAATTCTACTTCTATGACTAGCATTTTTCAGTTTTATTCCTATTATCTCATAATTTATTTAGTTTGCATGATATAGAATTCAAAACAAAACCCCACATATATTCTAAATACCACTTGCTTGATTTATAACACTTGAAACTCCCAATAAGTAAAAGGAAAACTAGAGAGATTGAATCTTTGATAAGATTAGAGTCTCATCAGGAAGTAATATTAAAATTGGCTTTCAGAACATAATCAAGCATTTGTCCAGTTATCTTTAATTGATCTGCTATAGAAATGAGAGTGCAAATTGTAGATGAAATTGCAGTGCATTATAAATCAAAGAAGAGTATAAAATAAAGCAATAAAACAGGATGGAGATTTTTAGTTCTTTTTCATCTGGGCATTCAAGGGCTACTTAGTATTTTCCAACATTGAGAGTAAGGGGGAAAGTTCAATAAGTTAACATGAACTTGAAATGAAAAAGAAAGTTCTCACAATTCTGGTTAGTTTTTATTCACGCACAGGGTTCTATGGCATACTGCTTGTTACTGCCTTGTCTGACAGCTTGGAGAAACTACTCATTCAGGCAGCTTGGGTGAAGGGCTAATTATGTCAAGAAGGGGAGAGAGGGGATAGGAATTAATGAGTCTGAATCTCCCCAGTGCTATGCTACTCCCTTACTCCCTGTTACTAAGTTAGGCTTGCAAGGATGTGCATTTCATTTTTAGCCAGAAATGTTCAGGGAAACAGATAAGAGAACAGAATTTGGCATCACAGAGATGGAATCTCACTTTACTTTTACTAGCTAAATTGCAAGTTCTTTAATCTCCTAGAATTTCAGTTTACTTGTCTATAAAATGGTAAAAAATAATATCAATGGGTTATTGTGAAGAGTAACAAAAGAAAAAGAATGTGCAGATTGTCCAGGTGTGTATAGCATACATTATGTCTCAAAGGATATTGATATTGTTTTAATTTGCTATTTTGGCTACTATTCATACTACTACCATTACTATCATGAGTGTAATGCTTTGCCTTGGTTGGGAGTTCAGTTACTAGAAATGAAGGTAACATTCTGTAGGATTTAACCTTCTTATAAATCACACTTAAAGATGAAATGCAAAGGTTTCTTTTACCGCAGTCAGTAGAATGGAGTTTCTTTTAAGTTTCTGGGAGGGGGATCCTTACTAAGAAATTTTACTTAGATTTTAATAATTCTGTATCATTGTCCAGAAGCATAATATAAAATGTGAGCATTTCTATAATCCATTCATGAGAATATACATAAAATAAAATAGTTCAGTGGTTATCAAAACTAGATGATGATCAATATCACCTGGGGAGCTTTTAAGACACACAGAAACAGAGGTCCTATACCATATTTTCTGAATTAGAATTCCCAGTAGGTTATCTATTTGCAGGGTAGGAAGCACTTCTGATGGTAAGACTGTGTTGGCTACTGATGATTTAAGAACTCTCAGAAATGTTATAATTCTAATAAATTGGTGCAAATATACTCTCTCCCTTCTTAAGCTTCTTAACATTGTACTATATTTGAAGATTAATTTTCAAAATATGTTCAGAGGAGCAAATGTGATTTCCCTATTTCTGTTTACTTTTCCAATAATCTAATATTTAAAGTTATTCTAGTCTAGCCGGGCATGGTGGTGCATATCTGTAATCCCAGTACTTGGGAGGCTGAGACAGGAGGATTGCAGGTTTGATGATAGCCTCAACAAGGCAGTGAGACTCTCAGCAACCTAGCAAAACCATGCTTCAAAACAAAACAAAAGAAAAATAATAAAAGATCTGGGGATGTATCTTGGAGGTAAAATGTCCCTGAGTTCAATCCCCAGTACCATATTAAAAAAAAAAGTTATTCTAGCCCAGGCTCCTTCATATGCATGTGTCCAGGCATTTTTTGACTCACTTAGTGAAGAAAATAAATAATACTCACTGAATACATCTCATCTAATTCCCAGAAATCCTTTTTCATGGAGCTAAAATATACCTTCTTGTAACATTCACAGAAAATTGAGATAATCCTCTTATGTGTTTATGCTTGATATTATCTATTGTTTAAAAAGTCAACAATTAGCTGGCTGTGGTGGCATACACCTGTAATCCAAGTATTTGGGAAGTTGAGACTGGAGGATCATAGGTTCAAGGCCAGTCTCAGCAATTTAGGGAGTCCCTGTTTCAAAATAAAAGTGGAAAGGGCTGGGTAGGTAGCTCAAAGGTAGAATGCCTCTGGGTTCAATCCCTAGTACCAAAGAAAAAAAATATCAACAATTTATACAAAATGCTGGGAAATAAAATGCAGCTGTGGTTTGTGGAGACAGATGTGAATGAAGTTCTATAACCTTTTTATCTATTGAGATTTCTTCATCCAAACTACAGATCTAACTCACACCATCCAAACTATAGACCAAGTTTGCAAAATGATGAGATAATCAGATAACATGTATGTGAAAAGTAGGTGGAGACTATCTCAAAATGGTTTCCTTCTTTGGCTAAATCGAGTTCTTTCTGCTTCATTTTTTTAATAATAATCAACTTTGCAGCAGGTATGGGTATTCTTCAGGTTTAGTTAAAAACTGTGATCCACTCTAGTTTTATTTCTAAACTTTGATAGAGACATGCATCCAACAAATATTTCATTTTCCTCTTACCTCTACTTTAAAAAAGTCGACAGTATAAGTGTGGTGATAAATGGCAGCTGACACTGCACTTCAGTATCTGGAGACAGCAGCGGCAGTGAGGATGATGATGGATGGAAGAATTCATTTACTGCCACGTGGGAAGAGCCATTTCTTAGCTCACTGTTGCCTTGTAGTAAAAAAAGCCCAGTGTTCCCGGATCTGATCTATGCATTTCTTCTCCTTCTCCTTCTCCTTCTCCTTCTCCTTCTCCTTCTCCTTCTCCTTCTCCTTCTCCTTCTCCTTCTCCTTCTCCTTCTCCTTCTCCTTCTCCTTCTCCTCCTCCTCCTCCTCCTCCTCCTTCTCCTTCTCCTCCTCCTCCTCCTTCTCCTTCTCCTCCTCCTCCTCCTCCTCCTCCTCTTCTTTCTCCTTCTTCTCTCCTTCTCTCCCCCTCCTCCTCCTTCTCTTCCTACTCTTCTTGTCCTCCTCCCCTCCTTCTCCTCCTCCTCCTCCTCCTTCTTCTCATAAACAAGAAGTTTTAATATTTTAAGAGTTAGAAATTAATAAAAATTAAAATCATATATTTCATCTATACAGTTAAGGCCAATGAAAACATCTCTCTGGGAAAAGGTGTGGCCCATCTTGTACTTTGGGGAAAAATTCCATTTTAGGCCTTTAATTATCTCAAACATACACATACAAGAATGAACACTTGGTATTAATCCCCAGTGATGCTGTTCACTATTTTTCATGTTCAATAAAAATAAGATTTTAAATTTTAAATTCTATGCAACTTTTTATATATACTTTTCTAACATTTAGATAAAATCTTCACTAGATGATACCTAGCTTCCCAAATGTTAGAGTCATACGTGTTCTTCAAGAAATTTTCATCTGCTCATTTTGCAGACGAAGAAACAGAGGAAAAGGGAGCTTCTGAACATCTCGCTTCTAGTTAGTGGGAGAGTCAGGATCTGAAACCAGAATTTCCAAGTACGACTCTCACGCTGTTTTACCACACGTTCATGGTGCCTCTCATTTGCTTGTTAGTAAACGACCTGAGAAATCAGACTCAATAGACACTATTTCCTTATGCAAATTTCCTACTTATCTATTCCATAAGACACGTATACATTTGTAGTAAATTAAAAATGACCTCCAAAATATTATATTCTGTTATGATACTTCAATATAGCTTAGATTAAGTGGTAGGGGAAGTAAAATGATTAAACCAATGTCTTATTCCACGCATTAATAAACTACTAGTTTTCTATGTGATTGTATTGGTCAGATGTTTTTCAGCAATGGATAAAACACTAAGAATTGAAAGTAAGCATATGCTGTGCTACTTCCACTATTCTAAATTGTCTCCTAAAATTCATGAAAAGTGAAATTTCCTTGAGTCTTGTTCTAGGATCTGTATTTTGTCTTCATTCAGCACATTTATTATAACTTGTGAATTCCAGACCATTTTCCAATAGAACTCAGATCTTTTAACTCAGCCATATTTAGGAAATAACAGGTGAAAATGTAGCTATTAAGTTTCTGTTCAGAATCTCCTATTTCTTGGTGCTGAAAGATGCAACTCGAATCCCATTTGCAGTGTTTATTACCTTTCAGAATCTGTGAGCAAGCATCTTTCCTCGTCCTTTTACTTGTCTGTCTTGTCTATTGGTGATCCATTTTCCATTGTTGTCCCAGGGTGGCTGCCAATGGTACATTTCTCAGCCACTTAATAACTTTACTTAGACAGATTTATAAGAAGCCAAGTGCTGTCAAGTTCCTGAGATGTATAGATTGAGGCATTCTTTCTCTCCTCCACCGGTTCCAACGTTACAGTGTAAGTCTGTCTCCTTAATAGCACTTTGGTCTTAATAGAGTGTGTCTCAGGGTCCAGCGTACACTGCATTGTTGGAGCATGGCTGATACTCATCTCTTCTGAGCTGGACTGCAGTTAAATAGGAGCAATTTATTTCTGCTGTTGTCAATATCACATTTCATGAACCTGAAACTCATTACTTTTTTTTTTCAAATTACCTTGCATGGCTTTGTAAGGGCATTTTGTATTTGCCACAGATCATTCTTTTAGATTTGGAAAGAACTAAAACTTTTTGTTATACTTCTGATTGGTATAATAGGGTACTATTTAGGTTAGGGGTAGGCAGGAGAAGAAAAGTATATCTTCTGACTGTAGAAACTGAACTTGACATGCACAATAACAAGGCGCGTGGTTGTGGAGATTTCTGCTCAAAGTTCAATGGAAAGAAAAGACGGTCTCTTGCATTAAGAAGTTTCTAGAAATACCTAAGAACTGAAAAATGTTTTCAATAAAAAATTAAAAAATATATCTGAGGGGCAACTACTGGTACCATATAGAACATGGCTGTGTGGGCAGTCTAATAAGTGAACCCAAATAAGATACTTTATTTTTCTCCTAAGCACATTTTATTTGAAGATGGGCCCTCTAATTTTTTAATCTGTGTTTTCTTCTAGAACAGATATTGACAAACTATGTTCACCACTTATTTTTGTATGGTTTGAAAGACAAAATTATTTTTTACATTTTTTGTGGTACTAAGGATTGAACGCAGGGGATTTCACCTGTGAGCTACACCTCACATCTTAGCTCTTGCTAAGTTACTGCACACTGGCCTTGAACCTGCAGTCCTCCAGTAAGTCTCTACTTCCCAAGCAGTAGGATTATAGGTGTGTGCCACTGTGTCTGGCTCATTTTTAAATGGTTGAAAAGTATCAAATGAGTAATCTTTTATGACACATGAACATTTGATGAAATTCAAATTTCAGCATTCCGTGGGTAAAGTTGTGTAGGAACACAGCCACCCTCTTGTTTACACACTTAGTGTACAGTTACTTTCATGCTACAACAGTGGGGTTCAGTAGTTACAACAAAGCCTGTTTATCCCACAAAGTTTAAAACTTATACTCTATGACTCTTTACAGAAAAGTGTTTGCCAATCCCTGTTCTACGGAATGGTGCTAGCCCATCAGGCATATATTTTTCTTTTCTTCTCTCTGTTCTGCTACTTAGAAAAAACTGATAACAGGAGTTGCAAAGTCAGGGCTGGCCTTTGGCCCAGATGGAGTTGCATAAATGAAATGATTTATAGAAAGTAGCAAAGTTTCCTATACCTGCCAGTGTCTTGCTCAGTGTCCTGTCAAGATACAACCCACTTATCTTTGTCTAATCTGAATCATTTTATTGGGTTGGATGATCCAAAGGTGATGGGGAGATGCGTTATTTCAGAAGGCTATATAAAATATTTTAGAGTAGAAAAAGTCCTGGACTGATACTTTAGAAATCTGGGATCTAATTAGGAATGACCAATGACTCAGCTATGTACACTGGAGCAAGGCATTTGAGCTTCTGCAGAGCCCCCCTGGGTAAGGATCATGAGCCACCTGCTCTCAAAGGTCTGCTTGAACTTGGAAGCTTTGATTCTGTACATCTCAAAATATGGAAGAGAGGTGTAAGTCAGTATTTGGGTTTCTCCCATTACCAGGGTTGAAGCTACTTAAATAAATGAAATGCTGTTAAGGCAAGATGTAGAGCTTTTGTCCTTAGTGGACATCATTCATCGTCTGTCAAAAACACCTAGCGCAAAGGAGGTGCTTAATAATCAGTTTTAAGTTAATGAATAAATGAGTGCATGAATGAAATAACCTAATCATAACAGGTGTGGCCTATCTAGCGCTGTGTCTCCGTAGCCCTCCCCTTTTTTAAACTAGAGTCTATCTTTTCTTTGTGATTTGTCTTCTTATTAATGACCTTACCTTATCCTTATGGACTGGGGATGAACTTGGCCTTTTTCTATCTTTTCACAGCCATCATCTTGATTCTTGTGCTGCCTTCTACAGGCTTGGCTTACCCAGGACAAACAGTGCAGTCAAATCGGCTTGCATGCTAGACCCATGTCATACCTTCTCATGCCAGTATGCTGAATGTCCATTAGTGCAAGCTAGAAACCTTGAGGGGTTAAGAAGCAGCTTCAGATATTATTTTTCCCTCTTTATCCATGCCTCAACCCTCCTAGTTTCATCCTAGAAACAGGGATTTTCAACTATAAGGAGACCCAAAGTTGTCCTTCATATTTTACAATCATTTTACAATCATCTCCCCCTTCAGAGGAGAAAGCATCTAAATGTTTGGAGGAAGTCCAATGATCAGAAAACTGTCGATATTAAACATTTTTACATCTCAAATTTGCCTAGAACTGATGCTCCATTAAGTATTAAAATATACTGATGATTATATGCTGACTTTATGAGGTTTGTACTTGGAAGCGCCCGTAGTTCTAGCTTTTCTACTTTCAAAGGGCTCCTTATTTCTAAACAGCAACTAAACACGTTTAAGGAAGCAAAACACAGTCTTTTCATTAGGAAGTTCATGATTTTGCTTTGGACCTTAAGAAATAGAAATACTTATACAGTTTGCATGGGAATGTTTGCCTTGAGAAGGAGCTATTGTAAAGGAGCCTCTTCTAATGTAGATTTTTTTCTGGCCCCTTTAATAGTAACAATATCTTCAAATAGAAAAAAATATTGATATGTGTAGTACTGACAGCTAATTTCACTTCACTCTATTAGAGAAATTTAATAATGGCGCCCTTTAGCTAAGAAACTGCAGCATCTCATAAATACAATGCAGTAAATACAATGATTTGTAGAGGACACTCTTAATTTACTCTCCTTGCTCTTTGGTTAAAAGGTGATGATTATGAGAAGATGACAGTTATTACAAGTAAAGAATGGGAAAAATCAAACAAACAAAAATCTGTAATTATTTTAGAATGATATCAATGTAATCTACATGTGTGTCATTCTGCCCAATGAGAAAAGTTACCATCAGTTGTGGATCAGATCAACCAAGTAGCTATTTGTATATTGTCATTGTGTACCTAATGTTGTTATGAAATTCAGTGATTGTAAAATATGAAGGACAACTTTGGGTCTCCTTATAGTTGAAAATCCCAGTTTCTAGGATGAAACTGGGAGGGTTGAGTCATGGGTAAAGAGGGGAAAATAATATCTTAACCAGATGGCTTACTCTCCTACCCACATTGAAATAGTTGCTGTCTATACCCTTACAAATGTAAAAGCCAGAGTAGGAAGGCTGGTAGCATTTCTAGGTAAATCATTAATAAGATTCATTTTAAAGACTTCTATAAGCAGAAACTTTTTTTAGCATTCTTCACAACATTTCTGTGCCAGCTATCCTAAAGTAATTTTTTCTCTCTCCATATTTAAATATATGGTTCATTGCCTATTTCAAATGGTTATAGCAAAAGTGGAATAATTTTGATATCATCAGGTTGATACCAACATGATGATATTTATGTTGGGCACATTAATACCATAGTGAATTATACACAAGAACACTTTACAAAAAAACAGCAGATTATAATACTGGGTATTGTTTATTGAGAACTTCAGTATATTAGGAAAGGTTCTAAATACATTATAGGTTATACCATTTATGTTGAAAATTATCCAGTGGTGTCAATACTTCCCCCCCTTGTTTTATAAATATTTTACAAATGAGATAACTGAGTTACTGAGTTTTGAGGCGACTTGCCCAAAGTGACAACGGTCATTAAACAATACAGTTGGAATTAGAACCCAGGAAGTTTGACGTCAGAACGCATGTGCTATCTAGTTAGCTTAAGTCATATTTATGATCTTGTTGTATCTGCCACAGAAATATTATCAATTTATTAGATTCAACTTCCCACTTGCCTTTTCTATAATCTGTTTGTTTCCTGGAATGAAAATTCTCTAAGTTATTAGCACATACCAGTAGGCTTCTTGGCTGAATGTTTGTGAAATGGTAAGTTTAATAATCAAGCCAGTTCTGCTCATGGAGGCCTTCTCAGGGATTTTACTATGCTAGTGCACATCGTAATGCCTCAGGAATAGGAGACAGTATTCAGTATTTTCCTCTCCTGAACACACTTCTACATTGGACAGTGTAGATATACAACATTTCCATCCTCACAGATATTTCCATTAGACAGCACAACCATGTGTCTCTGCCTACTGACTAGAAGAAAATAATGCTTTGTTAGGTTATTAACCATATAGTCAGACACCTGTGTCACCAAAAGTGAATCCAGAGATTAAAAACAATGCATAAACTACATCTTATTTTTCTATTGAAAATGTATCTTTTGATTAAAATAGAATTGCAGTATTTATGAATCACTAATCCCTTATAACTGTGGCAAAATTTAAAAAAAAAGACATGGTATTTGGGGTTTGAAATTTAAATATAAGCAGCAAAATAAAATAGGGGAAAACACTGAAAAGAGGATAGATTAATAATTGATCTTGAAAACAAGAAGTTGGAGGCAAGGATTCCCCTTTCTGTGTGCTGGATACATTAAAAAAGAGAAATCTGCTGTATAATGGAACTGAGATACTTCTGTCCCCAATTATATAGAGATAATGGCTGTCAGACTTGGCATGATAAATATAAGATAAATCGTAACATCAAAGTGACATTAATGGGAGTAAGTAATAGATAATACCTCTGTTTACTTTTACATATTTAGGAATATTGAAAGCCATTCTCTTCAGAGTTCAGGCAGGTGAGAGAAACACAAGAAGAGAGAATGACTGGCATAGGGCAAGGATTAAGAAGCCCCCTGTAGAGGGGGTTACATAAAATACCGCAGACTCTTCCCTAAGTCATTTTTCTGACACTGACTGCCATTGTGTAACATAGGAATCCTAACCATTGTATAGTGAATGGAAATCCAGATTCCATATTTACTAAAATGAGTATGTAAAGGATTTTATTATTTTTAATGGTATCAGGGATCAAACCTAGTGCTTCCTGCATACTAGGCAAGTGCTTTACCACTGAGCTACGTCCCCAGCCCGTAAAGGATTTTAAGTTAGGGAACAAAATATATTTATTTTGCTGTACCTGGATGACTAGAAAAACAAGACATCCCCACTCTCTGGAGGTAGCTGTTCTGAAGACCAAGTACACTGTTTCAGAGATTAAACCCATTTCTGGTTTCTTAAGTGAATACCTGGAAAAATCTTTGATATTGCTCATGTTAAATAGTATTTACATTACAGAGATTTTAAAATATTGCGAAGACTAAGGCTTCAGAGATATAAGCAAAATTATGATCCACTTGGGCAACAATGTTCTATTCATGCATGTATATGGCCTATAAAGGAAAATAGATATTTGGTCCAGTCACCAATATTTACAAGATATTTTCCCAAATTTGTAACATCATATGACTAATGTACTTATACTCACACTTTTTATTCATCAAATTTAGATAATAAACTGACTTTCTATTAGAGAAGACAAAGATAGCCCTGCTTCTACTTCTCTTCCTTCATTTATTAAAATCAATGCCTATAATCCCAGTATTTGGAAGGCTGAGATAGGAGGATTGCAGGTTCGAGGACAGCCTCAGCAAGTAGTGAGACTCATCAATTTAGTGAGACTCTGTTTCCAAATAAGAAATAAAATCAGGCTGGAGATGTGGCTTGAAGGTTGAATGCCTCTAGGTTCAATCTCCAGTGCCATACACACATATACACACACAAAAAATCAATGTTCAACATTCACATTATTCCAGGTGTGTATTATTTACTTATGAAATATAGATTATAGATTTTATTTTCTTCTTTGTTCAGTTTTTCCTGTAATTAATACTTATTTTTCTCTGCTTATATTTCTATGTCACTTATTTTTACCAATATTTTCATCAAAATTATGAAATACTTTAAACAGATTCAAATACATTAAAGCCCCACCACTACCCATTTTCTTAGAGTCCATCCACCTTTCAGCTCCAGTATGGACTTGGATGCTCTCTAGTCCTCTGAAAACTGATTATTCTACAACTTGCCTGTAATACTCCATAGTGACCTGGGTCCTGTATTCAGGGTTTCCTAATTTGTTAGTATGTACTCTCGTTTGGTATTAGTTGAATGCCTTCCTTAATTTTTAGAGAAAGAAAACATGGAATTTTGTGTGTTTACAAAGATCTTTATTTTACTACTGACAGTATTTTTGCCCAGATGAACAATTCTGGGAGAAATATGATTTAATGGACTGCTGTTCAGAAGTATACTACTATTACCTGGGCGAGGTGGTGCATGCTTGTAATCCCAGCACTTGGGAGCGTGAGACAGGAGGATGAAAAGTTTGAGGCCAGCCACAGCAACTTAGTGAGACTTTGTTTTAAAATAAAAAAAAATAGGGCTCTGGTGAGGCTCAGAGGTAGAATGACCCTGGATTCAATACTCAGTACCAAAAAAAGAAAAAAAAAAGGACAGTACTATTTTATCTCTTAGATTTTGTATGTAAATCTTTCTCCTTTCCATTAAATCCTTTACAACATTTTCTTTATTATTCACCTTCTGATGTTTTACAATAAGACCTGGAGTATATTTGTTTTCATGTATTGTACTAAGTAGCAGGCAAGAATTTTTTTTCCTCTCTTCATTTCTGGGAAATTTTCTTTTCTTAGTATTATTTAGAAAAATACATTTCTCCTTTTCCCTGCTTTACTTGTTAGGAAGTTCTAATAGCTAGAATCTTCTGGATTGATATTTTTATTTCTTCATCTATTCTTACCTGTTTTCTACTTCCTTTTCTTTTAAACTTCTGGAAGATTTTTCTCAATTTTGATTCCATTCCTTTTTATTTAGTTTTTATTTTTGCTATCACTTTGGAACTTTTGTAAATTTTTTAAGTACAAAAGTGTACTAATCATAAGTGTATACCTCAAAGAATCATCTCAAAGTGAAGAGAGCATGTTACACCATCAAGTAAAGAAACGAAATGCCCCTCATGCCATTTCAAATCACTTTCTTTTTTATCACTTTCTCTTTTTTTTTTTTTCGGTAGCAGGGATTGAACCCAGGGGCGTTTTACCTCTGAGCTACACCCCCGGCCCTATTTTTTATCCTTTATTTTGAAACCAGGTCTCATGAAGTTGCGGAGGGTCTCACTAAGTAGCTGAGGCTGGCCCAAACCCGGATCCTCCTTGTCTCCACCTCCCAAGTACTGGGATTACAAGTGCACCTCCATGCCCGGCCCTTCAAATCACTTTCAACCACTAGCCCTCCCACATTCCCAAAGGTAATCTCCATCCTGACTTCTAATACTAACCTATATTTTCCTTTATTCCTTTTTGTGAAGTGCTGGCGATTGGACCCATAGCCTCTTGCTTGCTAGACAAGTGCTTTATCACTAAGCCACACCCCAGCCCCAGTTTTGCTTGTTTAAAACTTCATATTAATGGAGTCCTATAGTCCTATAGTCCTTACTTTTTTGAAGCTGGCTTCTTTCATCTCAAAATTATGTTAGTGAGATATATCCACTGTTATTCCATCTTGCAGGAGTTGGTTCATTTTAATTGCTGTAGAATATTAAATTGCATATTGTATAAATATACCATACTTTATATATCCATTCTACAGCTGATGAACTCTTGGGTAATTTCCAGTGCTAAATATTATGAAGAATGTTGCTGTGAACATTTTTGTTGTTTATATATATTTGCAGATGTAGGGTGCATTTCTAGGATTGAAATTACTGGGTTCGAAAGTATATATTTATAATTTATGACTACTACCAAAGAGTTTCCCAAAATGGTTGCACACATCTCCACTTCTATTACAGTGTATGGGAGTTCCAAATGCTATTAATGTGTGGTATTGGCCGTTCTCTAAAATTTAGCCTTCCTTCTCGTGTGCAGTGCTATCTCATGTTTTAAATTTTCATTTCCCAGTTGACTGATGAAATTGAGAACCTGTTCACATATTAATTGGCCATTTCAGTATCTTCTTTCTTGACACAATAATTTTTTTCATTCTATTCCCATTTTTCTGAGTATTTGTCTTTTTCTTATTGGTATGTCAGAGCTTTTTATATTCTTGATATGAGTCTTTAATCCATTAAATTCATTGCAGTCATCTCTCACTCGATTGCTTTTCTCCTCTCTTAATGGAGTCTTTGCTTAAACAGAAGTTCTTAATTTTAATGTAGTCCAATTTATCATCTATTTCTACTAAATCTAGTGTTATTTTGTTCTAAGAATATCAACTACCTCAAATTCATGAACATTTTTTTCTGTCATCTAGATTATTGTTTTTACCTTTTCTATTTAGGACAACAGTCCACCTGGGATCAATTGATCCTTATGTAAGGTGTGAGGTAGCAGATGAGTTTTATTATTTTTCTTTCACATAGACTTATAGTTAACTTAGTTTTTTGAGAGTACACATTCTCTGCACTGCAGTGCCAATTTCGTGATAAATTATATGTCTCCATTTGTATAAAACTGTCCCAGGCTCTCTCATATTCGTTTGAAGAGTGCATTTATTCTTGCATCATATCTTAATATTTTTAAATGTAGAATATTTTAAGACTTGATCTCTAATTATCTTAATCTTCCAACTTTCTTCTTAAGACAATTCTGACTATTCTTCACAGTTTATAGTTGTACGTAAAAGTGAGAACTGAATTTTTATTTTCCTAAACCTGGGATTTTGATTTTGATTATTTTGAACACATACATCAATTTGGGGAGAATTACAACATATAATTTTCCAAACCATAAATATATATATATATATATATATATATATATATATTGCCCTCATTTATTGAAAATTTCTTTAATTTATGTGTTTAATGCTTTACAGTTTTATTCTGATGAAACTTAACACATACTTCATTCTCTTTCTTGTTTTATATTTCTCCAATTTTTCAAGTAAAGTACACATAACAAAATTTACCATCTTAACTGCTTTTAAATATACAGATGAGCTATAGTAAATATATTTATAACGTTTTGCAACTTTCACCATCATCCATATCTTTATCTCTTTTATTTTGTATAACTGAAATTCTACCCATTAATATCTCCATCCCTTTTCCCCCTAGATCTTGGAAAATACCAAATCAATCTACTTTCTTCTCTATAACTTTGTCTATTCCAAGTAATTCATATAAGTGCAATCACATAATTCTAGAATTTCATCAACACTCCAAGTATTATTTCACTGAAGGACTATGTTTTTCCCCCTTTACATGCAACCTTGCTTGGCTGACTTTTATCTTTCCTTGTGGGATCAAATAACTACAGTTTTTCCTGAGAACATTCCCTGTATCCAGGCTAGGTTCAGTGTCCCTTCTCTGTATGCTCCCACAGCACATGATGCATTATAACTGTGCATTTATTTTTCTATTTATTATTTTACTAAACTGTAAAATGGTAGTGACTTTTTGGTAAAATTAAATCCCCTGTGTCTTTTACTACAGGGGGACTCTATAAAACTAATTGAGTAAATGACTAAATGTTTCTGGGGATTCAACCAGAAATGACACAACTGATAAGTAAGAGTTTTAGTTTAATTCTTCCAGAGATGTAAGAATGCATTAAAGAAGTAATTACAAAATGGATCATTGAATTACAATTATTATAGGTACTACAGAGAAAAGTAACACTAGGGATAAAAAGCATGCAGCAGGTGATCTTTGCTAAATTTGTGCTTAGAGAATTTTCAGTCTTTGATGGTTAATCTCATGTATCAACTTGGTTAGATAACAGTACCCAGATATTTAACCAAATGCTAGTCTAGATGTTGGTGTGAAGGTATTTCTTTAGATGAGATTTACATTTAAAGCAATAGATTTTGGATTAAGCAGATTATCTTGAATATGTGGGTAAGCCCCATCCAGTCAGTTGGAGGCCTTATGGGAAAAAAATAAAACAAACAAATAGACTGAGATCCTCAATGAAGAAGGGCTTCTGTTTCCAGGCTGCCTTTGAACATACCACCATAGCATCATCTCTTTTCTGGGTTTCCAGCCTGCCAACCTGCCTAACAAATTTCAGACTTGCCATCCCTTACAATCTTGTAATCTAATTCCTTAAAATATAGTTCTTTCTCTTTATAAATGCACAACCCTTTGGCTCTATTTCTTTGGAGTTTCTCGACTAATGAATAGCCATAAAATGATGACAATACTGAGCTTTGAAAGTGGAGAAGGAATTAAGAAGTGAAAGAGAAGGGAATGATAATAAAATTAAAGCAGAAAGAAAAAATATTTCCAGAGGCCTCCAGCTAGGAAGACACTGAATCTTCAAAGAACAATATAGAGGGTATTGGCAGACATAGTAGGGTCAGGGAAAACTGGTCATTTTATTTGAAAGAAATTCACAAAATACCACTTCTACTTTTTGCATTTGACTATAATTAAAATACATTATAAAACTAGGCCTGTGTAGCATTAGTATTAACCATCATTTAAATACCTATAATTTCAATAATTTAATAGTACCTATTCTCTATATTAATGAAATGATCAAGAATGAACTATATCAACTGCTTTTTACTATTCAAACTTAGAATCATTCTGGAAAAGTAACAGAAATAAATATCACAAGGACCAAATGAATGTTTGAACATGTGAGAAAAGATCAAATATCTGCTACACTAAATCAAAACATCAGTAAAACATTAGCAGAGCTTGAGTGTGCCTGACAAAAATTCACAAAACAATTCAGTTAAGATAATGAAGAAGGAAGTTCAAGTGTGAGGCAGGCAGAACTAAATGTAGATTATTCAATATTTCTTACTTATTGTGCTTAAAAAAACACAATTTGACCTTCTCCTAAAATGTCAGTGCACATTTTTGTAAATTTCACTGCACATCTATATACTGTATAGCTTCATTTAGACCTTTTAATACAGCTGTGTGTGTTTGGGGGATTATCAAGTGCTATCTGAAATGATATGCACATTACTGCTAACGAATGAGGAAAAAGTTGGAAGAGTAAAAGGAAAACAATAAACAAATCAAACAACTTGTGAGAGCTTCATGATGGATACTATAGTCCAAATTTCAAAAACTGTGTTGCTTTTAAAAAAAGAGTTAGGATAGTAAATAGGTACATTAGGTGTTTCCAGGTTTTTGTTGAATCAGTATGTCATAATTTAGAGAATGGAAAAATAATTTCTTTGGCATACAAGTGGAACATAAGCAACTTTATTTTCTAAGAACTTAGTGAATAGCCTTTTAGGATGGGATGTGTATTAAATTCTGCATCACAGGGAGAGAGAAAGATGGTAGAATAGAGGCAGACAGTGTGTTTTGGTTGCTTCAAGACTTGGGACTCAACCAGCAGGAAGACTACTTCTTGGCAAGATAAGAAAAGCAGTCAGAACTCAACAGAAGAAAGGCAGTCAAAATGTGGTTGAATTGGACACAGCGCAGAAAGCAGAGGACTGTTCCACAGATCTCATCTGGTGAGCAGAGAGAAAAGGCGGGCACCATCTTGGTGAGCCTGCAATGGAGCTGGCAGCTGCCACGACCCAGCCACTCTCAGAGACCAACTCCAGCAAAGAAGAAGCAGAATCTTGTCAAGCTAGTGACTTCAGAAAACCATCATCAAAAGAAATCACATTCTTCTCTCCACACTCAAATACCTCAAAATGCAACTCCCCAGACCACCCAGCCAAATTACCCAGTGAACTCCTGTTGCTGCAGCTGAACTCAGATGAAGAAATGACAGGACCTCCCTTCAGGGGCACCAGTGGGTATAACTAGCCTAGTCAAGACCACTACCAACCAGCCAAACTGCTCAGTGAATTTCAGTGGCTGCAGCTGAACTTGTTCCTTCCTTTAGGGACTAGTGAGGCACTTGTCAAGACATGGACTTGTGTAGCAACAAACAGATCTGTAGGGTATGTAAGTTTGCAAAACATCCCTGCAGAGGTGGAGGCAGGGGCTACAATCAGGCACAACAGAAATGTGAATTAGCAGACAAACCCTAGAGATACTCAGGCAGGCAGGACCTAGAGTCAGCAGTTCACTGCATCCCTGCAGTCTCCAGCAATCACCACAGGACTGCCAGTGGTGTTTGTTGGGTGAAATAACTCAACCAACTGTACTGCAGACTTGGAAGGGTATAAATTCATGCCTGGTAGTGTTTGGGCACCAAAAACACCAAGGCTGGAGGACAAAAAGTTCACATAATCTAAGCTACCTAGAGCAGCAGCAGTGTCCCTGAGGCTAAATAACTAAGCCACCATATCCTTAGGCTCAGAACAGCACAATCTCTCCCTTCCAGAAGTTGGGCCCTGGAAGGGAGGCCAGGGGCCCGCAAGGATTCATGTGATCACAGCTACAGGCTGGGAATGCAACACTGTCTCCACCAGCACAGTTTGGGCTTGGCAAATGCACATGCCACTAACTGACAGCGTTCCACATCATCACAACAAGCTTATTGGTAGTGGTGTCCCTGGGCCATCAAAGCTCAGCTAGCTAGGCCACAAGCTTGGAACATAGTAATCTATGGCCCTGATGAACTTAGGCCCAATGGTCACAGAGGCCAGAGGTCAGTGCCCTGCAAAGTTCCATGCATTCTCAACCAGCAGAGCAGTGGTGGTGTCTGTGGGGCATTAAATCCCAACCACCAGGCTGCAGGGTCTGAATAGAAAATCATAGTCTCTGGCGCTGTTGAGTTTGGACTTTAAAAAGCATGATGGCCTGCAGCCAGAGACTCCTGTTTGCCTGCAATGACTAAGAATTATATCTTGTTAAAGAGGTTCTGGGGGACAAACTCAAAAGTCTTAAATGAGACAGATTCATGCAGGCAAATATATACAACCAGCATAGGCCTTATTATAAAAGGATAAAAAATAGACACAGGACTCTCATACAAAAGGGAGAGGATTCCCAGACAACAGAAATACAAATATGAGAACACTGAAAACATGAGAATGAAGACCAGTGAGGAAACAACAAACTCATACAGCTCAATGCAATACTAAGCTGCAGGAAATGTCAGAAGGAGAATTCAGATTTTTTATTTTCAAGAATTAATAAATGGGATGACATTAAACTAAAAAGTTTCTGCTCATCAAAGGAAATCACTAAGAGTTTAAAGAAAGAGCCTACTGAATGGGAGAAGATCTTTGCCAGCTTTTCCTCTGATAGATGACTAATATCTAGAATATAAAAATAACTTAAAAGATTTAACACTAAAAAGTCTAATAACCCAATCAAGAAATGGTAAATTGAACTAAATAGAGACTTTAAAAATAAGAAATACAAATGGCACTACATACATGAAAAATGTTCAACATCATTAGCAAACAGGAGATGCAAATGAAAACTACACTGAGATTCCATGTAACCCCAATTAGAATGACAATCATCAAGAAGTGAAACAACAGTAAATGCTGCTGAGGATGTGGGGAAATAGGAACTCTTCTACACAGTTGGTGGGACTGCAAATTAGTGCACCCATTATGGAGAGCAGTGTGGAGATTCCTCAGGAAACTGGGAATGGATCCACTATATGATCCAGCTAAAGCAATCCTGGGTATCTTTCCAAAGGGATTGAAATCAAAATATTATAATAATACTTGCATGTCTATGTTTATAGCAGCACAATTTATAATATTCAAATTATGGAACCAAACCAGGTGTCCATCAACAGATGAATGGATCACAAAATTATGAGATATACACACAATGGAATTCTACTCAGCAACAAAGAACCAAATTATGCCATTGTAGGAAAATGGATGGACTTGGAGAACATCATGTTAAGTGAGATTAGTCAGTCACAGAAAGTGAAGGATCATATGTTTTCTCTCATATGCAGAAGCTAGGGAGTAACTGAGATAGTATAGGGACTTCAGATAATGGAGGAGAAACTGCAGTGGATCCAGAGAGGTGGTCTAGGGGAAGGTGGGGGTGGGGGAGGTAGGATCAATGAAGAAACACTTCCATTGACATTATGTACATACATAAGAATTCCAATGTCAATCTCAATACCCTGTATGGAGAAGGGGGAAATGGGGAGGGAGCCTGAGGGGAAGCCCACCAAGTGCTGTGTGCATGTATGTCACTATCACTATGATCTATAGTCTACATATGCACCAATACATAGTCTATAATGCACCAATAGAAGTATAAAAAATGAATTCTACATCACACACACACACACACA
>PVJS01011943.1:0-44754 GCA_004027185.1 Glis glis | reverse complement strand
GAGACAAAAGTATGATCCCCATATACTCAGTATACTTGTATAAGGCTATGCATCTGACAACAGAATTCAGAAATATTAGTAGTAGCTCATACCTGAAGGTTGGAAGGGAATAATCTCATAATAACCTGCCTGACTTTGCCTCATCCACTATAAACACACACAGTGACATCCCTCCCCTTAAAGAACACATAGTTTTAAAGGTTAGTTAAGCATGACAAAAAGAAAATGACTACGTTTGGGATGCTTCCAAGAGATACCAATAAATCTCCACATCTGCTCTGTTATCTCAATTGCACCAAGAAACCCCTCGATTAGTTAATTAACTTTAAGAACAAACCAAATTAGTTTAAAATGCAATTTAAACACGAGCCTATAAATTGTAATTAAAACTGCATGCTGTTGGTATAAATTTTTCAAAATATTTAAAAGGAGGGTGGATTTCAAAGGACATGTGTTTCACAGGAGACTGATAAATAGAGGCAAATTTATTTCTAATAGATTTTAAAATAATGATTTATTTAGCCCTTTAGTCTTACAGTGACTTAGAAGTTTAGGAAACAAAATAATATCTACTCATTGTAGATGATTAATATGAGATTTTTACTTATACTCTCAATGGTCAATAAAGTCTTTTTTTTCTAATAATAAACTAATGCACTGAGTTGTAAAAAATAAAATATAAATAAAAAGGGAAATGTACCCAAAGGTGCTGTGTACATATATGAATGAATCACTTTGAAACTCACTATGATGTATAACTACAATGCACCAATAAAAATTTTAAAAATAATTAAAAAATGATTTCAAGTTGGGTGTGGTGGTGCACGCTTGTAATCCCAGTACTTGGGAGGAAGGCTGAAACAGGAGGATCGCAGGTTCGTGGCCAGTCTCAGCTACTTAGTGAGGCCCTCTGCAATTTTGACCCTGTTTCAAAATAAAGAATAAAAAATAGGGCTGGGCATGTACCTCAGAGCCCCTGGTTTCAATCCCCAGTACCACACATACACACAAAAAGATTTCAAAGACTCTGTTTTTTTAATTGGTGCATTGTAGTCAAACATCTTGATGGGTTTCAGGGTAGTAGAAGTATACATGCACACTTCGTTCAATTCGCCCTCCTCCAATTCCCACCCCCATTCCCTCTCTCTTCCCTTCTTCTCATGCTCAGCATAGTAGTTGACTTTGATAAATCTGTGTATATACATCCTGTGCATTAGGGTGTTTCCCTCTTCCCTCCTCCCATCTCCCTCAGGTCACTTTCTTTACTCATCTGAGGTTTTCTCCATCTTTGTCTGGAGTCCCTCCTATGCCCTATTCTCCCTAGCTTCCACTAGGGAGAATATTAGGGAGAGCATCCGATTTTTCACTTTTTGTGACTGACTAATCTCACTAAGCATAATGTTCTCTAATTCTGTCCATTTCCCTGCAAATGACAGATTTTTTTCTTCTTTATGACTGCATAAAATCCAATTTTGTACATATTCCATAGTTTTGTAATCCATTCATCTGTTGATGGACATCTTGGCTGGTTCCATAGTTGGGCAATTGAGAATTGTGCAGCTATAAACATAGCTACACATGCATTAGTTAGTCTGGTAATTTGGTTTCCATTCTTTTGGGTAGATATCTAATAGTGGTATTGGTGGGTCATATGTTAGGTTCATTCCCAGTCTTCTGAGGATCCTCCACACTGTTTTCCAAAGTGGTGGCACTAATTTGCAATCCCACCAACAGTGTATTAGAGTTCCTACTTTTCCCCATCCTCGCCAGAATTTGTTATTGTGTTTTTAATGATTGCCATTCTAATTGAGATTAGGTAAAATCTCAGTGTAGTTTTGATTTGCATCTCTCTGATTGCTAATGATATTGAACATTTTTCAAACATTTATTGGCCATTTGTATTTCTTCTTTTGTGAAGTGCCTATTTAGTTCACTTGCCCATTTTTTGATTGGGTCATTTGTTTTTTAGCGGTGACTTTCTTGAGTTCTCTGTATATTCTAGATATTAGTCCTCTATTAGAGGAGTAGCTGGCAAAAATCTTCTACCCTATCGGCTCTCTGTTGAGGTTCTTTATAGTTTCCTTTACTGTGCAGAAGCTCTTCAGTTTAATGCAATCCCACGTATTGATCTTCTTTTTAACATCTTGTGCCTTTGGGGTTTTGTTGAGAAAGTTTTTGCCTGTGCCTGTGTGTTGAAGAATTGGATCTATGCCCTCTTCAAGTAGCTGCAAGGTCTCTTGTCTAATTTCCAGGTATTTGATCCATCTTGAATTGACTCTTGTGCAGGGTGAGAAAGTGGGGTTTATTTCCATTTTTCTGCATGTGGTTAACCAATTTTGCCAACACCATTTGTTGAAGAGGCTATTTTTTTTCCAGTGTATGTTTTTGGCTCCTTTGTCAAAAATCTACTGACTGCAAGTGTGCAGATTTGTTGCTGAGTTTTCTATTCTGCTCCATTGGCCAATGTGTCTGCTTTTGTGCCAATATTTATGTTTTAATTACTATGGCTCTGTAGTATAGTTTGAAGTCGAGTATTATGATGCCTCCTGCATGGTTCTTGTTGCTGAGAACTACTTTGGTTATGCTGGGTTTTTTTGTTGTTCCAAATAAATTTATGGACTGATTTTTCTATGTCTCTGAAGAATGACCTTGGTAATTTAATGGGTATTGTGTTGAATCTATAGATCACCTTTGGAAGAATGGCCATTTTGATGATATTTATTTTGTCTACCCAAGAGCATGGGAGGTCTTTCCATCTTCTAAGATCTTCTTACATTTCTTTTTTCAAAGTTTTTAAATTTTCTTACAGAGGTCTTTTACCTCCTTGGTTATATTTATTCATAAGTATTTTACTGTTTTGGGGGGTATTGTGAGTGGAAATGTTTTCTAGATTTCTTTTTCAGTGGATTTATGGTTGGCATATAGAAAAGCTTCTGATTTTTTAAGATTGATTTTGTATCCACTTTCCTGAATTTGTTGATCAGTTTTATAGGTCTTTTTGTTGAGTTTGTTGGGTCCTCTAAGTATAATATTATATCATCTGCAAATAAAGATAGTTTCAGTTCTTCTTTTCCTATTTGTACCCCTTTAATTTCGTTCTCTTGCTTTATTGCTCTGGCTATTCTAGTAATATATTGAAAAGGAGTGGTGAGAGTGGACATCCTTGTTTTGCTCCTGTTTTTAAGGGGAACTCTCGAAGTTTTTCTCCATTCAACATGTTGTTGGCTGTGGGCCTATTATATATTGCCTTTATGATGTTGAGGTATGTTCCTTCTATTCCAATTCTCTGCAGTGTTTTTATCATGAATGGGTGTTGGATTTTGTCAAATGCTTTTCAGCATCTATTGAAATGATCATGTGATTTTTGTCTTTAATTCTGTTTATGTGGTGGATTACATGGACTGTTTTTCATATGTTGAACCAGCCTTGCATCCCTGGGATGAACCTGACTTGGTCATGGTGTATGATTTTCTTGATTTTGTTTTTTTTGCGGTACCGGGGATTGAACCCGGGGGCGTTCTACCTCTGAGCTACACCCCCGGCCCTATATTTATCCTTTATTTTGAAACCAGGTCTCACGAAGTTGCAGAGGGCCTCACTAAGTAGCTGAGGCTGGCCACGAACCTGGATCCTCCGGTTTCCGCCTCCCAAGTACTGGGATTACAAGTGTGCACCACCATGCCTGGCCTTGATTTGGTTTTGAATGCACATTGCTAGTATTTTGTTTAGAAGTTTTGTGTCTAAGTTCATCAGCTATATAGGCATGTAGTTTTCTTTTCTTGAGGTGTCTTTATTTGGTTTTGGTATCAATGTAATGTTGGCTTCATAGAATGTATTTGGGAGAGTCCTGTTTCCTTCTCTTTCATGGAATAGATTGAGGAGTATTGGAATTAGCTCTTCTATAAAGGTTTTACAAAATTCACCTGGGAAACCATCTGGACCTGGGCTTTTATTTGATGGTAGCCTCTTTATTGCTGCTTCAATCCCTTTGATTTCTATTGGTCGATTTAAATTTTCTATATCTTCTTGATTCAACTTAGGAATGTTGTACGTGTCTAGAAATTTGTCAATTTCTTCTAGGTTTTCCATTTTGTTGGAGTATAGTTTTTCAAAGCAGTTTCTGATAATCCTCTGGATTTCCATGCTGTCAGTGGTAATATCTCCTTTTTCATCTCTTATTTGGGTTGATTCTTTCTTTTGGTTAGGTTGGATAGTGGTTTATCCATCTTGTTTATTTTTCTGAGGAACCAGCTTTTGATTTTGTTGATTTTTTGTATTTTTTCATTCTCTACTTCATTGATTTCTGTTCTGATTTTAATAATTTCCTGTCTTCTACTGGCTTTGGGGTTAGACTGTTCCTGTTTTTCAAGGGCTTTGAGGTGTGTCATTAGTTATTTATTTGGTGATTTTCTGTTCTTCTTATGTGAGCACTCAGTGCTATGATTTTTCCTCTTTTTTTTTTTTTTGTGGTACCGGGTATTGAACCCAGGGGCGTTCTACCTCCATGCTACACCCCTGGCCCTATTTTTTATGCTTTATTTTGAAACCAGGTCTCACGAAGTTGCAGAGGGCCTCACTAGGTAGAGAGAGAGAGAGAGACAGAGAGACAGAGAGAGAGAGCAAGCTGAGGCTGGCCACAAACCCGGATCCTCAGGTCTCCGCCTCCCAAAGTACTGGGATTACAAGTGTGCGCCACCACGCCCGGCTGATTTTTCCTCTTAATACTGCCTTCAGTTGTCCCAGAGATTTTGGTATGTTGTTATCTCTGTTTTTGTTTGTTTCTTGAAATTTCTTAATTTCTTCCCTTATTTCTTCTGTGACCCATACCTCATTCAGTACTGTGGTGTTCAGTCTCCACGTGTTTACGATGTTTCTCTGGGTCTTCTTACAGTTGATTCCTAACTTCATTCCATTATGTTCTGAAAAGATGCAGGTGATTATATCCCATTTTTTTAATTTGGTAGTAATCACTTTGGTACCTAGGATATGGTCTATTTTAGAGAAGGTTCCATGAGCTGCTGAAAAAAATGTGAATTCAGCTGTAGTTGGGTGGAATATTCTGTATGTGTCTACTAGGTCCATTTGGTTTATGGTGTTCCTTAGGTCTGAAGCATCTTTACTGACCTTTTGTCTTGAAGATTGATCTAGTGGTGTGAGAGGGGTGTTGAAGTCTCCCAATATTATTGTAATGGGATCTATGTGTGACTTAATGTCATGAAAAGTTTCTTTATAAAAGTGGTTGCACCTATATTTGGGGCATAAATGTTAATTATTGTTATATCCTCTTGCTGGATTGTTCCTTTTACCAGTAAGAAATGACCTGCTTTATCTCTTCTGATAAGTTTAGTTTGAAGTCTAATTTGTCTGATATCATAGTTGCTACTCCTGCTTGTTTTTAAGTCCCATTAGCGTGGATTACCTTGCTCCATCCCTTCACCTTTAGCTTGTGAGTATCTTTACTTGTAAGGTGTGTTTTAAAGGCAGCATATAGATGGATTGTGATTTTTAATCCATTTTGCCACTTTATGTCTTTTGACTGGGGAGTTTAGGACATTTATATTCAGTGTGATTATTGAGAGATGAGTTTTAATTCCTAACATTTTGAATTTTAATTTCTGTTTGAGGTAGTGCTTGTTCTTCTTTGCCTAGTGTTCATTTGATGGAAATCATTGTTTCTCTGGTTCTGGCATTTCTTTATTATTTCTTCTTTGTAACTAATCTGAGTATTTTTTCTAGTGCTGGTTTGGAAGATAGAAAGTTTTTCAGCTTCTGTTTGTTGTGGAAGGTTTTTAACTTCCCTGTCAAATTGATAGATATTTTTGCTGGGTAGATATATCTTGACTAGAAGTTGTTTTCTTTCACAGATTGGAATATGTCGCTCTAGGCCCTCCTGGCTTTCATGACTTTGTTTGAAAATTCGGGAGTGTTTCTTACTGGTTTGCCTCTGAATGTTACTTGGTCTTTTCCTCTCATTGCCTTTAGGATTCTCTCCTTGGCCATTACATTAGTCAATTTGATTATTAGGTGGCATGGTAAACCTCTGGTCTTGTCTATATGTTCTATATGTTTCCTGTACCTGTGAGTCGACCTCTTTTTCTATTTTTGGAAAATTTTCCAATATTACATCTCTGAAAAGATTATTGATTCCTTTGGATTCAGCTTCTATTCCCTCTTCTATGCCTATTATTCTTAGATTTGCTCTTAAGACTGGCTGAGATGTCTTCAATGTCCAATTCATGCTGTCAAATTGTTTTTTCTAAATTAATCTATGCATTCATTTTTGGAGAGGTCATCTTCTAAGAGTGAGATTCTGTTTTCCATGTGGTCTAGTCTATTGTTCGTAGATTCTATTGATGCCTTCATTTCCATTATTGCATCCTTCACCTCCTTTAGAGCTTTTTTTGATTCCTGTTCAGGTTGTCAGATTCTTTGTTTACTTGATCCTTCATTTCTTTCAGGCTCTCTCTGACTTTTTTTTGGAAATCCTGTATCATTTCTACCATTAAAGTTCTGAATTGTCAATTGTCCTTCTGGAAATCTTTGCACTTCTGTGTTGGCAGGTTCTATTGTTGTGGAGTTGTGGGAGCTCAATGTTTCCTTGCTATTCTTCCTTCTCATAATTTCAGGTTTCTTAAGTTTATATCTTTGTTGCTTTTGGTAGCTCTTTCTCAATCTGTAAGTTTCCTATGTCTAATGTCTCTCCCTTTATAGTATCTTATTCTGGAGGTAGATATTTGCTACTAGGTGAGCCTTAAAGGTGAATAGCCTTTACTGAGTGGTTATTCTCACTTGCTTGGTATAATGTCTGTTTACAGGTCCAATTCTCGGTTTCCTTCTGTGATTGGGATGCTTGGCTGGTGCCTCTCACTGCCTGTGCAGGCGCCCAGTGCCGCTAGTGCCCCTCTCACTACAAGCATGGGTCTCCACGTTCTCCACTGGGACTGTCCCTATGTCTCTCTCTGTCTATACATATGGTGGGTGTGGCCATCTTAGGACCCTGGACTTGTGTCCCTCTGCCTACAGAAGCTGTGAATGTCGCTTTGACCTGACTCTGTGAAAACACGGAACTCCACGTTTCCCACAGAGAAGGCTGGTTTGGTCTAATTTTTCCTCAGGTAACATGACTGTGTGTCCTGTGGTGATTCCCAGGAACCCTGCAAGGGCGCTGCGACCTGCGGGCTGTAGGTCTCTCCCGCCCAAATGTCTCCAGGGGCTGTCTGCTTATCTGCACGTCTACTGTGTCTTATAGCAAACTCCACTCCCACCCCCACAGGGGTGATCCGCAAAGTCTCAGACCCTTCAAGTCTATTGCTTGCCACATGAGACCCTGGCCACGCTGGGTGGTCTCCCCCTGGGGCAGCTCGTTAACTTACAGTTTCATTGAGCACTGCTCTTAATCTCTAGGGAAAGGGTGGGCTCAGCCGCTGTTGCAGGTTCTGGTCAGTCTTCCGGCTATTCAGGTCTCTGTCGAGGGTGGAGCAAGTTGCTGCTTGCTTTCTTCACTGATGATCTGTAGTTGCTTGATTTACAACAGGTTGCTGGCTCCTTTGTTGGTGGCCTGCAGAAGCCTCAATGCTGGTAGCCACTGGCATGGTCTGGCCAAGATGGTGCCACCGCTGCTACCAATGCCGGAGTTCAGGCCTCTGTCCATTGTGGAGTGAGTTGCTGCTTGCTTTGTGTTGCTGCTCTGTGGTTGCTGGATTTACAACAGGTCACTGTCTTCTTTGTTGGTGGCCTGCAGAAGCTGCAATGCCTGTAGCCATTGGTGCAGTCTGACCAAGATGGCGCCACTGCCGCTTATGCCACTGCCACAGTTTGGGCCTCTGTACAGCATGGAGTGAGGTGCTGCTCACTTTCCTTGCAGCTGCTCTGCGGTTGCTGGATTTACAACAGTTCTCTGGCTTCTTTGCTGGTGGTGTGTGGAAGCTGCAGTGCCGGGAGCCACCGGCGTGGTCTGGCCAAGATGGCACTACCACCGTTCCCTATGTAAGGCGCTTGGAGCTTTTTACTGTCCTCTGTTTTGTGTTCTGGCTTTGATTCCAATGCGTTTCAAATTTTGCATTGTTTAGTTCAATTTTTCATTGCTTTTCTTCTTTTGTCGAGAAGCTACTTTTACGGCGATTGGGATCCAAGTCTCAGAGGTGTGATTCACCATTTTGGAATCTCAGCCTCAAAGACTCTTAAAAACAGGTAAGAACACTAGTTTTCAAACTCTTACAAGGCTATTGGTAATGAGTTACTGGAATATCATTATCATTATCAATACCAATATTTAGCATTCATATATAGCACTGTAAATGTTAAAATATCTCCGACCTTATTCTTAAATGTATGTGCAAAACAGATACTTATTCAGATGTATTTGTTAATTATAAATCAAATTAATGACTTTGTCTTGCTAGTCATTAATCATTACCAAGCAAATGAATCATTAATCAAACGAAGCTTGGAAAGGTATGCTTTTTTCATAAAGAAGGAAATATAATTTCAAAGGTGAGAGCATTTAAAAATGTCTAGCGTATATATTATTATAATTTTAGGCAAGGCATGAGCTATATGGAATTGTTTCAACAATGCAACACTCTATTGAGACAAACTTTTTTATATATTTATTATTTCATTATATTTTTTTGTGGTAATGGAAATTGAACCCAGGAGTATTCTACCACTGAGTTCTACTCCCAGTCCTATTTTGTTTTTTATTTTTAAACAGGGTCTCACTGGGTTGAAGAGAGTTTCACTACTTGCTGAGGCTGGCCTTGAACCTGCAATCCTCCTGTCTTAGCCTCCCAAGTACTGGGATTATAGGCACGTGCCACCATGTCTGGCCAGAGCAAACTTTTTGACTGACCTCACCACCCTTGAGAGCTAAGAAGGACATGGAAGAGATTTAGTATATTGGTGGTACTTGATAATGATGAATGTTTTATCTTTTCAAAATTCTCTTCCATATGTCGTTGCTGAATCTCTTCATTTTGCTTCATAAATCTGTGTTTTTCCCAAGCCCTGTCATCTACATCATTAAAGAACAGATGGAGATCCGCATACTCAACTCAGACTAGAAGGCATTTATTAAGTCATCACTCCACTTCCCTCTTTTCAGATAAAATTTCTCCACTTATAACAGATAAGTGTTAGGGTTTCTAAGACATTGAATATGATGATATTCAGTTTAAGTCTCTAAAACTTATGGTTAATTCCCTCTTGCAAATTTTCTTGGAATGTTTTGTCATTATAAAGGTTATAGTTTTCTATAATGTGGTAGTTTTTATTTGAATTACTAGCATTGACTTTCTCATAGATAATTTATATTTGATTTTATATGAGACAAAAAAGACATTAAAGAAATGCAAATTATGTGTCCCATTTAAAGACATTAAAGAAATATATTTTTAGATTGGGCAGTAATCCCTGTATTTGGGAGGCTGAAACAGGATGATAGCAGGTTTGAGGACAGACTTAGGAACATATCCAGGCTCTCAGCAACCTAGGCAGACCTGTTACGAAGCAAAATAATAGGAAGTATCGGGGGTATAGCTCAGAGGTAGAATGCCCCAGGGCTCATTCCCCAGTAACACACACACACACACACACACACACACACACACAAACATATACACAAAGAGACATTAAAGAAATATTTTGTAGCCTGGTGTGGTGGTGGATAACTATATTCCCAGTACTTAAGAGGCTAAGACAGGAGGATCACAGGTTCAGGGAGAAACTCAGCAACACAGTCAAACTCTCAGTAACCTAGTGAGACCCTGTTACAAAACAGAAAAATAGGAAGTGCTAGGGATGCACCTTGGAGATAGAATGCCCTGGATTCAATCCCCAGTACAAAAAACGAAAAAGAATGAAAGAAAGAGAAAGAAAGAAAGACAGAAAGAAAGAAAGGAAGAAAGAAAGAAAGAAAATAGAAAGGAGACTTATTAAAACCTAAAAAAATAATAAATAAGAAAAAAGAGAAACAAAGTCGTAAACATTTGGAGGTGATACAATAAGTTACAAGGTAAAGTCTGGTTTAGTATCTATGAAATTCTTAATTTTTAAGCTTCAACCTTAAAGTTAAATACTGCAAGTTGAATAGACAGGCTTTGGGAAAGTAATAAAAATAAAGCAAGGAAAGCATTGATTATATTAAAGAAAAAATAAGAATTATAGAAAAGACCTTCCATTGATTTTGAAAAATATGCTTCTCCAAATGGTAAAGAAAGAGGGTATTGTAATTTCTCTCTTCCAGAACTCAGAGCAGATATCATACAGTATCAATCAGCAAGACATTGTCTTATTACATTCTCATAGTTTTTTTTTTCCAATTCCTGAGAAACAGAGCCAAAGGAACTTCTGTCAAATAAGGAGATAAAACAGTAAAATAGTGGAAGGGGATTGAGAGGGGTGGTGGAGAGAGGGGAAATGACGACTAAGGAAGGGAAAAGTTCAAATAAGGTTACAGGTTACGTCCATACAAGAAAGTTTCACTAACAACCTCACTGACATGTATAGGAAGGGAGGAAGGGGGAGCAGGGGTGGGTATGGAGGGAAATATACCAAGTGATGTGTGTAGGTAGCAGGTATGTTTGTATTACTTTGTACCTCATTATGATGAATAATTACAATGCACTAATAAAAGAATAAAAACAATAATAACACTTGCACATCAGTAGGTGTGAGAGTATAAAATATCCCTCCCCTCCTGCCAGGCACTGCCTGCCTATGGGTTAGACACTATTGGCCAATTTTGCCCTACACTATGACAAACACCCAAAGTCACTGCTTACGATGGTCAGCTTTCTGGGGTCGCTTGTGCTGGTCAGTACATCATATTGGACATTCTTACTGTCCTGCCGAGTCATATTTTTAATATAAATGATCATTGTTTGCAAGGTCACATCCCCATTGGCTGATCCTAATCAGTGAATGAGGGTTATGGGAATACAGAGACACTGGATTCCTCCAACAGTCATCTTTATCCACCATTCCTGAGACTGTCTGTAGCCTACGGCATTTCCATTCACCTTTTCTTCCTGTCTCCTTCATTAGGAGTCAGAATCAGAATTGCATATTGGTTGGATGGTTGCCCCCAAGTTTCTTTGTATCCCTCTCTATGTCCCTTGCACGGGTATTTTTCCTAATAAAATACATGTTTAATCTCATCTTGGAATCTGCTTCTCAGAAGACCCAGACTAACACAAGAAGTGCCAAGAATGTTTTGCAAACACAGGAAATCAGATGGGTATTTGGGACTGGCTCCAAGATGTGATCATGAAAATAAATAGCATAAACTACCAACTTGATTACCAGAGATTTGACCAGTATTGAGCTGGGAAATCATCAGGGCATATTGTGGTGGCCTCAATGATGTGACATTTAAAATATATGGGTATATTGGACAGGGTTCACTAGATTAACAGAATTCACAGAATGAGTATATGGAAAAAGGGATTTATCAGATGGGCTTACAGTTTGAAGCAATGTAGTCCTGAGTTCCAACTGCACGTGGAAAGTCAGAAGAACCAGTAGCTGGTCGAGCGGTCTAAGAGCTGGAGTCTTAGGATCAGAGCAACCACTAATTCAGTCCCAGTCCAAGATGTGAAGATCAGGAAGCTCTTCGGAGAAACGATGGTGAAGTTTCAGTTCGAAGGGCTGGAGGCCGAAGATCTCAGATGAGAGCAGAAGATCAAGAAGCTCTTCAGAGAAACGGCAAAGTTCCAGTTCTATGAGCCAGCGGCCGACGATCTCAGGCGAGAGCAGATGCGTTTTCTTCGGAAAGAGTCGCGCATTGCTCTATGCGGCTTCTCCCTCTTTTATCTAAGTCCTGCATCTATCAGAATCCTGCTGCCTACATTCAGGGCAGGCTTTCTGTTTAATCTGCTGTTACACACCCAAAGTCACATGATCTTGGGTGTGTAATGATCAGGTCAAGTTGACAAACTAGATTGACTATCACAATGGGGTCAGAAAGTCTAAAAATACAGCAGAGTTTTTTGGTTAATGCCAAGTAATGTCAACTCCCTGCAGAAGGATGAGAATAACAGAATTCCTGGGTTCTACACATACTCCTCTATGTTCCCATGTGCCTCAGCAGTAATGGTAGTAAGAAACCATCAGCCAGTACATTGATTCCTTTATTTATCATTTGGTTCAGCAGTATAATGACCCCAGAGCATCCAGGTGTTAAATGTTGGCTTGCAGGGACTGATATAATGTAGGATCCTGTTGGAAGATTTTCCCCCTTGAATGAAAAACTTCTAGCAGAGCCCAAAGTTGTGAGGTTGAGAGATTTGTCTGGTAGATCACTGGGACGAATTTGGAGAGGAGCAACCTCTCATTTCTACGTCCTAATTCCTTAACCTTTGAATTCGGGCTAGGAGAGAAACGATGCCATATTTTGTTGCTAATTTTGGCCGCGTCCTAGAGAACATCATGCCCACCTTCTAAAGCATTTGCCATATACCTGGCTGGCATTCTCACTAAATCTTCATAAAGGTAATAGACTAATCTCTCCCACCAGCTGCTTCACAGCAATGGAGAACATGGTAAGTCTAGAATTCTGCTGACCTAAGCCAATTGGTGCCCTGGAGTTTTGTAAAATGAGTTCCCTCTTGAGCGGCAATGCTAGGTGGTGGATAAGGGATTTTTACAACTCCATTAATCATGAGTTTGGCAGATAATAGAGGCAGAATCAATGTAGATGTATCTCTGGCTGACTTACCTTTCGGGTGGAAAAAATATCAAAGAAACCAAAAACAGAGGCACTATTACATTGTCTTCCCTCTAGGACTATTTCCTTGCATGCATGCTTTCTCGGGCAACCCTGCAGTAGAGATGCAGTGCTGCAGATGTTCACTGTCAGCTAATGCATATTACTCAAGACCATCTGGAAGCCAAGCCAGTTGTTGTCTTTCACAGTCCACTGCTCATGGAACAACTCCTCAGGAGGCCAGAAAGGTAGATGGCGAGACAGAGAAAGGAGACAGTGCTCCAAGAGCGGGGGCCCTGGGAATCTCAGCTGCTTGTGCCTTGAAGAATCTGTTCTAGTTAGGTGTGGTGGTGCATGCCTGGAATCCCAGTCCTGGGGAGGCTGAGACAGGAGGACTGCAGGTTTGAGGCCAGTCTAAGCAACAGAGTGAGACCCTGTTTCAAAATGAAAAATATAATAGGGCTGGAGTTGTAGCTTGGAAGTAGAATGCCCCTGGGTTCAATCCCAAGTACACACACACAGAGAGAGAGAGAGAGAGAGAGAGAGAGAGAGAGAGAGAGAGAGACTGACTTTGATAATGGAGTCCAACTGTGCATTCCACAAATGACCTAGTGGGTCAGCCATCTCCTAGTTCATGTAGTCAACGTATACTGCATGGTAGACAGGCAGCTCATACACCATTTCACTAGGGCTCCAAGGCCAGTCTGAAGCCAATTTTCAGTTATCTAAAGAAGATTAAATAGCTTTCTTCTGAAATCTTGGCTCTTGTTTTGTCATTTACCTATAGGATCTTACTCATGGTGCCTTAGAATATACCTACCTCCCCCACACACGTCAAACAATCACCAATTCGATATGCTTAGTCTCGGGGCTTCTATAACAGGGGACATGTTGTGCCAGCCCACAACTATTTCACAGCCTTCCTTTGCTCCAAGATCTTTGACACTTGACGACCTTATAGAATCTCTGTGTATATAGGTTAAAGGAGTGTACTCCAGAATGATATAATTCATCACAAATTGGGTTCTACTAGACAAGGTCCTTCTTTCTTAGTGATAGGATATACCAGATCCACTAACTTATTTTCTACCTTAGTGAGGACATCTTTTTATTAGTTTGTTTATTTTTTCAGGGCTGGGGATGGAACCCAGGGCCTTGTATATTCTAGGGAGCATTCTACCGCTAAGATATTTTAAACCATATGTCACTGAATCTCTAGAACTTGCACCAAGGTGGCAAGATCACAAATCTCTGTGGCTTCTTACTTCTTCCGTAATGCATATTTCTCATCAAAGTGTATTGGTTGTTTTACAGGTCTTGACCAACAGTTTAAATTATTAGGATAATCACTAGTGTAGTATATCAGAATTATTTCCTATGGAATAGTTAAATGTTAAAATTTTTTGAGGATTAAGTTAGGGTAACATGCTAGAGTACTGGTTAATTATGACTATGAAGGCAAATTGTTCCTTTCTAGTGAAATCAAAGTGCTTCAAAAATTATCTAAAGGAAAAAATAATTGATGAAGGACACCGGCATACCAGGTACTTGTGTTGTTTTCTCCCATAAAGAGACCATATGTGCAATGTCAGATGCACTTCTGCCATCCCTCAAAAAATTGAGTATTGCATTTGACTTACTGTTTTGATAGAAGTAGCTCTACGTGTTTATTTTTAAATATGTTTATTGGTGCAATGTATTATACATCATAGTGGGACTCAAAATGATACATTCATACGTGTTTCTATTATGCTTTCCTATTGTAATGGTCTTCATTGCACATGACATGGAAACAATATGGAGATTTTTATCAATTTCTCAGTGTGTCTTTTATGACTATATTTCTGAAGCAGTTAAAGAATCATAGAGTTTGTTCTGAGATCTACTAAGCCTACTATGAAACAGATCAAAGTCAAAACTCTATTAACTACACTCATTCCAAAAGCTCTTACTCTTACTGGTTGGTTGCAATAATCTTTTTGTTTATAACCCAATCAAGAAATGGGCAATGGAACTAAATACACACTTCACAAAAGAACAAAAGAAGAGATACAAATGGCCAGTAAAACGTGAAAAAATGTTCAACATCATTAGCATCCAGGGAGATCCAAATAAAAACCACACTGAGATTCCATCTAACCCCAATCAGAATGGCAATCATCAAGAAGTCAAACAACAATAAATGCTGGCGAGGATGTGGGGAAATAGGAACTCTTCTGCACTGTTGGAGGGATTGCAAATTAATGTGGCTGCAATGGAGATCAGTGTGGAGATTCCTCAGAAAATTGGGAATGTATCTACCATGTGATCCAGCTATACCACTCCTGGGTATCTTTCCAAAGGGACTAAAATCAGAAAATTATAGCAATATATGCATATCTATGTTTATAGCAGCACAATTCACAATAGCCAAATTACGGAACCAACCTAGGTGTCCATCAACAGATGAGTGGATTACAGAATTATGGGGTATACACACAATGGAATTCTACAAAGAACTAAACAAGAACAAAATTATGTCATTTTCAGGAAAAGGGATGGACCTGGACCTAGGGAACATTATGTTAAGTGAGATTAGCCAGTCACAAAAAGTGAAGGGCCATATGTTTTCTCTCATATGCAGAAGCTAGGGAGTAACTGGGATACCAGAAGGACTTCAGATAATGGAGGAGAAACTCCAGTGGAGTCAGGGAGGTGGTCTATGGGAAGGGGGAAGGGGGAAGGGGGAGAGGGAGAAACAGTGAAGCAATCACTTCCATTGACATGTACATATGTGAGAATACCAATGCCAATCTCAGTACCCTGTATGGGGAAGAAGAGAGGATTAGGAGGAAGCCGGGGAGGGTACTCCAAGTGTTGTGGGTATTATATTACTATCACAATGAACTACATTATAATGTGAGACTATAATGCACCAATAAAAGCATTAAAAAAGAATTCAGCTTTAGTTCAGACTTAGTGTCCAGTAATTCCCCTAAAACCTGTATATTTTTCCTTCCTCTAATACCTACACATACAAGTAAATAGCTGTAAGTTCCTCTGGGAAAAGTCTAGAAGAAAGATTTACAGCATACATTTTGGGCATTGCTGTAGGGTTCTTATTCAAGAGTATCTTATTCTTTACTAAGGATTCCCTTCATTCAAGGGATTCTGGGACTGTGAGCTAACTCAAATTTGGGAATTAGGGAAAAATCTCTGAGTCTACTGAAGATTCAGATCAGATAGATCTCAGTTCACTGAGCCAGAAGATTTTTGCTTATATAAATTCTGTTAAGACTATAGTAGGGATAGTTATCCATTGTCAAAGATATCTAAGCATTAATAATAATAAGCCATTATTATTATTATTAATATTATTATTATTATTGGTAATGAGGATTGAAAGCAGGGGCTTTCTACCTCTAAGCTATACCCCCAGCCTGTTTTATTTTTTATTTTGACACAGGGTCTTGCTAAGTTGCTGAGGCTAGTCTAGCTAAGTTGCTGACTCTGGCCTTGAACCTGTCGTCCTCCTGTCTCAGCCTCCCTAAGTACTGGATTACAAGCATGCACCACCACACCTGGCTGCATTAAATTAATTTCATAATTGTTATAGTTAGATATTAAATGTCCCCTAAAGAGCTCATTTATTAATATTCATGGTTGATGTAGTGGAGTTATTAGGGCTGTAATCTCAGAAGTGGATAAATCCATTATAATGGATTCATCTGGGTGGGACCCGGTAGGCTGGTAGGGTGCGGCCTTGGAGATTATATATATTTCCTCCTCCCCTGGCTCGCTCTCTTGCTTCCGGCCTCCATGATGTGAGCACAGTCCAGGCTCTCTCTTTCTCTACTTCCTGTCGCCATTCCCTGAGATCTGTGGTCCCCAGCCTCACATGAACTGAAATGGGAACCATAAGAAAATAAATCTTTCCTCTAAGTTACGTGGTCAAGATTTGGATGATAGCTGCAAGAATGCTAATGGATACAGTAATTTTTTCAGTACTCATTCTCATTCAAGTGATAATGGCCACTTTATCTCTGTGGATTACAAGCTGCCAGTTGGTTTCTGTCTATCATCCTATCATTAACAATGAATTTAGGGAACACATTTTGATGGCAGCATCTTCCAGTCTAATTTCTGGCCTGTGGAGAATAGCCATTAGGGAGAGTTTTAGTCTCCTTACCAAAGTATTTTTCAATGGATTCAGGGGATATTCTGTACACTTTATTAGAGAAAATAGTTAAAGGAAGGGATGGGTTGCGTATGGTAAATATGTCTCCTTATTTCTATATAAGCCTTTAGATACTTTCATCCTGAGTTATTTCCACACAGTTTTGTTATTCTAGTTCCACTTAATTTAGACCATAATTGGCTCCAGGCTTTATTCAACCTATTAGGCCATATGCTAGAACCATTACCAGGTGCTCAAGTTAATAAACTAAATCTAGAATATCTAGTTAGTGAATTCATATCAATAAACTTGTATTTATCCCAACATTATATTATTTCTATGCTGAGAATTTATTCACATGCACATTCTTAAGATTTCTTTGAATATGAACTGGCAAAATCTTGCAACTCGTGTATGTCTCTCCTGTTCTTCCAGGTCACACTTGGAATCCATACCCTTAAGATCTGCTGGTATTTGAATCTAGTTATAGGTTCAGAGACAATGCATGGTGATCGGTGGGAGATGGAAAGCTTAAAAAGGATTAGTGTTCCTCTGTGGACGATAACCATCATCAGAAAGTGGAAAGTGGGCTCCTTCTACTGATACTGGGGTGGGTGGATCTGAGAGACTCACAGAATGTTCCTAATGTTCTGATCACACTTTTTCTTTTTTTAATATACTTTTATAGGTCCGTTGTAATCATACATCACAATGAGACTCAGAGTAATAGAAACATACAAGCACATAGTACTTGATGCGTTTCCCTCCGGGTCCTACCTTGCTCCTGCTCTCTCCCTGCACATGTTATTGAGACTGGTGCTGATAATTTCATATGTGTACATAGCATTATTTGAACTGTTCCAGTGTGGAGATTCCTCAGAAGACTGGGAATGGAACCACCATATGATCCAGCTATATCACTCCTGAGCATCTTTCAAAAGGAATTGAAGTCAGAATGTTATAGTGATACATGTGTATCCTTGTTTAGATCAGGACAATTCACAATAGCCAAATATGGAACCAGCCTAGGTGTCCATCAACAGAAGAATGGATTACAAAACTGTGGTATATATACAGAATGAAATTTTACTCAGCCGTACAGAAGAATGAAATTATATCATTTGCAGGAAAATGGATGGAGCTAGAAAATATTATGCTAAGTTGGATCAGCCAGTCTCAGGTAGTCGAGGTTGAATGTTTTCTCTCATATGTAGAAGCTAAAATAAAAAACAGGAAGCAAAGGGGACTTTAGATGATTGAGGAGAGAGGCCAGTAGAATAGTGGAAGAGGATTGAGGAAGGCTAAAGGGAAGAACTGATGGAAGTTATGTTGTGTCCATGTATGAAGGTATCACTACCAATCTTACGGTTATTTATGGGAGGGGTGGGTAGCAGGGTGGGACCTGATGGGAAACACACCAAGTACTGTGTGCATGACTGTTGGAATGACTTTGAACCTCACTAAGATGTACACTTACAATGTACCAATGAAAGTATAAAAAACCCCAACTATTTGCATCCTTCCTGCCAATACTTGAACAGCTTAATATGCTTAGATATTAGATAAAAGTTACATTATTTGGGTGATTACCTTCAATTTACTATTTTATTATCACCAACAGCTAATATTTACCAATATTTTAATCAGTCTTACTTTGTGTTTTCTTTTATCTCATGACAGCCAAATATGTTCAGATTAGCCAGTCTCAAAAAGTGAAGGGTTGTATGTCTTCTCTAGTCACACTTTTTCGATCATTAGTTTAACTATATTTGAAGAGACCTAGCATGTTTGTTAATATAGTACATGTCAAAATTAATCCAAATGCAAGATAAAGTTTTGGGTTGGTTTTCAGAGATCTTCTCTTTGTAGCTATAGGGATAAAGCTTTCTTTCAGGACAATAATAGGACTTTTCTGTTTCCTTACCTAGGCCTGGAGTTGGGAGTTCCTGAACTCATGAATTTCTTTCTATGAGATTTTGAGTGTCATTAGAAGAAATAAAGCAAGTTCATGATCTTTATAATCCTGATATCCACTATAATGTTTTGTTGTAGCAGCTAGCTTATCGCACAAAACTGTGCATACTGCTTGATTCTATCTGAAGACTACAGTTGACAACTCAGTGTTTCTCTGCTGTATGTCATTGCCATGTTTTGAAAAATTATTAAGTCATAAAAGTAGAAAATATTTCTTATTTATATGACTATAAGACATTTCTGAAACTTCTGTAGTGTTTTTACTATTTGTTGAATTGAATTAAATTTTTCACTTTATTTCCAACTCTGAATTTTTTTAAAAAACTAGTATTAATAAAATACATTATCAAAAGTAAATCAAACTGGAAATTTAGAAATTCTGACAATACAATCCATGGAAAACAAATGTTATAAAGTCATCCAAAATAAACCAAAGTTAGAATACAGATAATCTAATAATGTAGATCATGAAGACAAAACACATCAAAGAAATTGACAATGTGGTCATTTGTAAACATGATTGTGGTTTTTTCTAACATATTTCTTGATAATAATATTCAAATATAAGTATAGTATGAGGAACATACTAAATATCAATTGTATTCAAAAGTATATTTTTATAAGTAAGCATTAATAAAACAGCAAAAATAGAATGACCATTTTTACTTTAAGAATTAACAACTTGGAGTTTAAAAATTGTTTCTAGTGCTGTGTGTATTTCATGCGCACAGAACTAGAATAGACTGCTGAAATCAAAGTAGAGATTTCTATAAACATAATAGGTAGTATTAAGCCAGCCATTATGCTGGCTACGATTTCCATTTAATGTTAGAAATTGGCTTTTGAAGATGACACTTTAAAAAAAAACTAAGCTTTCAATTTTTGCAGCTTCTAAATTGATTAAAGTAGAAAAAGAAGTAAGTGTTAAAGAAACATTTTGAGAATATAGTCATTCAAATCTCAATTTTTTGGGGGGGGCGGGGGAGCAGGTAGTGCTTTGTTTTTATTACATAAAGAAAGGAAAAGGAATGATTGAAACCAGCCATAAAAAGATAACTATGCCAGGGAGGGGAGAGTCACCACATCAGGGCTCTCCATCCCTCTACTATTAGAATATAAATTCTACATCTTGAAATAAACTAGAAAATGAAGGAATATCTCTTTCTCTTTAAAGTGCCAGATCAGAAGAGGTGAGCTTTTCTCTAAGAATCGGGAGCGCTACCTTCTGAGGTTTCTGTGATCAAAAATGGGAAAAGCACTGATGTGGAAAGACTGATATTTGACTCTCACAAAACTGGTTTTCAGCGCCAGTAGTGTTCATAGAAAGGACATCAGAAGCTCCAACCCATTCCCACAATGAATGGGTGCATGGGCAGCCGGGGAAACCTCTTTGCAAATGAGCAAGGGAACTTGACTCAACACTGCTCCAAGTCTCTTATGAATATGCTTTCCTCACAAAAATATTGTCTTATGACAGCAATAGGGATAATTTTATTCATAGCAAATTGGGGTGGGTATAAGTGATTAATAGTTTAACACTTTGTGCGCTGGGACTAATGAAGCTTATTCATGGGGACTTTTTCCTCTGATGGCATTGTTATTTCTTTTGTTTTAATATATATATCTGTTTGTTTTTTATATACATTTCACCTAATCATCTAAAAGTATGGCTTATCTATCATTCATTTGTTCCATATTTTTTATTGGGGCACTGTAATCATACATCTTGATGAAGTTCAGGGTGATAGAGGCATACATGCACACAGCACTCGTTGAGCCCTCCCCCAATTCCCACCCTACTCCTCCCCATCTTCCTGGGCTCAACACAGTGATTGCCTTTGAGAAATTTGTGTATGCACATCATGACCATTGAAGTGTTTCCCTCTTCAAGTCTTCCTCCCTCCTCCCGTCTCCCTCAGTTAGGTCCCCTCCTTCATTCCACTAAGGTTTCTCCTTCTTTGTCTGAAGTCCCTCCTGTGTCTCAATTTCTCACTAGCTTTCACATATGAGGGAGAGAATTGTTATTTTTTAAAGAGAACATCTTAGTAGTATGAGTTCCACTTTCTCTTAGATGTGTTAGTGATGGGGGAAAAAAAAGGAATATAGATCTTGGGCAGAAAATTATCAGAGCTTTCTCCTCCATACTCTGGCTCAGATTTGACATAGCACTGCTACCTTTTCCTAAACAGTTTCATCTGACTGTAGTAGCCTCAATTACCTGCAGGATTTTATGGAAAGTGTGTTAGTCTGTGCATCATAATTTTTCACTTAAAAATGACTACTGCTTAAATTTCATGCCCAATAAATATGCATTAAATTAAGTAACTATTCTCATCCAAATCTATCCAAATACCAATAAACTGGCCTAAATTAGGACAAAGTCCACAATGATATAGATAAATTAGTCACATCATTTAGCAGGTATGTGACTTTTACATTGAACAATTAACCTCTCTTAATGTCAGTTTATCTACAAAGTCCTGCATGATTGACCTGCAAATTATCACATAACATCCATCAAAGGCCTCACACAAACATGATATCTATAAAAGACTTTCCACAGAGCCTAACACATCATAAATGCCACTGTTATTATTTTTATTAACCTTTGCAAATGACAAATGAGCATTCATCTTTTAAATTTGCAAAACTGCTTTTTCTCTTCATTCAATATCGTAATAAATGATCATGTATAGCGAGCTAAATTTCAAAGTACCAAATCATCATGGTTGAGTCATAAATAGCACTTTGTTTCTTTGGTCCCTTATTTCTCCAGGGCATAAATATGAGTTCATCACTCCATTATCCAAGTGTTACAGGGTTTTCCATAATTTCTGTTAGTGGCGCTACCCTCCCACCTGTCTGTCCATCTAATAACATTCTGAAGTCAGGGATCTGATGCTTGAGCTGTTTTCTTATCCCTAGAGTGTGCATCCACTCTCCCTAAATGCAGTGCTCAAGTACCCAGGAAAAGGTACTGCGCAGCGATGTTGTGGTACTTGTTTTAACAAGACAGGATCTTTTCAAGAGGGGCTATTCAAGGGTGCATTATTTTTATTTATACCATTTGCTGTAGCATTAAATACAAAAAATAGGCAATTGAGACTCACTGAGCACTGTCAAAGGGAAGGTATTCATTTCTGAGGAGAGAGCTGCACTTGGTTTTGGATGGTAATCTGTTTGTTCTATAGAAGATACTAGTGCTGGAGGATGAGCCATTTTCAACAAGAAAAGCACGGCACACATTCAGCCCTTGAGTAGACTCATGGTCGGTTTAATCTATGAGTCAGAATGAACAGGTAGTTGCTCTCTACATTTTACAGGGGAATTGAAATGGCTCAGTGGTCTCAATGTAAAGAAAGTCATATGCATGGCTGGAATGGAATTGAGGGTATAAAATGGAAGCATTGTCTTTAAACCACAGCTGCCACTCGCCTTCTTAAACCTTTGCCATTATAGTCACCTATATGAATCAAGTTACATTTATAGAAGATTCATGTTGGAATGGCAATACCATTAAGTCTTTTATCTCTCTCATATATATATATATATATTTATATATATATACATTTATTGGTACATTATAGTCTCACACCATAATGTAGTTCATAGTGATAGAGATATACATGCACACAGCACTTGTTGAATTTTCCCTCAGCTCCCTTCCCCATTCCCCCACTTCCCAATACAGGGTATTGAGCTTGACACTGGTATTCTCACATATGGATGTAATATCAATGGAAGTGATTCTTCATTGATCATCCTTCCATCCTCCCATCCTTCCCCTAGATCACCTCCCTGGCTCCATTGGTATTTCTCTTCCATTATCTGAAGTCCTTGACCATCTGTCATTTCTTATTTTCTTTACCTACCCAAACTCTCATACATTGTCGTATATCACTTCCAGCCTCCTAGCTTGCCTTTGTTTGTGGTTTTGCTCCATTCCAACCCATTCTTCTCATTGCAGTTTCTCTGATCTAAAAGTTCTTTTCTTTCACCTACCTGTTAAAATTCGTCAACCTATCCCTACTTGTTTTCAGAAAGATATGCAAATATCTTACCACTCCCTCTCACATTTTCCCAGCAGAGCCACATAAGAACTGTTCCCTCTTTCAAAGAACAAATGAAAGCAATTGGTTGTAACTCTTACTTTGTAAGCAGGATAAGTTAAGGAGCTTGTGTGCCAGCACTAAGGAGAGGGAATTTTCAGGGTCTGAAAAGTACTTTGCCAATGTCTGTATTTGGAAATTATGCTTGCTTGCTTTTACATTTTTTAAGTTAGATCTGTGCATTGCAAGATGATAGGCATTATGTGAGTGTGTGTATAACTCATTTGTATTTCATGTTTCACTCACAGCCAGGGCATAATATGCTCCTCTTGAATAATCTCACAGAACAGTAACAGATGACAAGGGTAGCTATGATAAAATGAGAGCAAAACCAAGTCCACTTCATATCGTTGTTGATCATGGACACAAACAAGGTCACCGTGCACATCACAAAGCACCTTCTATCCCCCACTTTTGAGTGACTGGTACGTTTGGATCAATTCCATCTTTAACTCCAATCTAACCTGCCCTTTGCCTAGATAAGATTTAATAGAATATCCAATCATACAATTATATTCTGCTTCCAATACAAGCTAATCCATAAAACATCCCTGCTTCCTTGAGTCTTTACCAAAATCACCTAAACAAAGCCCAAATTCTTTAAAAAGTCCTTTCTCACTGGGCTCAGCAGTGCATACCTGTAATCCCCATACTTGGGAGACTGAGACAGGGGGATTGCAGGTTTGAGGCCACCGCACAGTATCTTAATGAGTCCCTCTTTCAAAATAAAAATGAAATAGGGATGGGGGAAGCGTTCAGAGGTAGAACGCACTGGGGTTCAATACCCAGCACCACAACAATTAAATTAAATTAAATAAATAAAATAGAATAAAATAAAATAAAAAGTCCGTTCTCACTGAAATACACCAAGGTTTCCCACGTTGCATGGTCTCCCTAGTGGCAACATGAATGAAGCCCAATTTATTCATAGCTACAGGTATGTTGCTGGCGTTCTTTGAATAGGTAGCCCACTCAAAATAACTTAATGAGCTCCTTCTATAGAAGCCAGAGGTTTTCACTGAATGGTTGAAAACACCAGCCTTCAGGCTGAGAAAGAGAAACTCCATTGCTCTTTAATGAAAATCTCTTCTTTGTTTACTTCTTACAATGCAGCTACAACCTGCAAATATTTAATGTATTTGTCCATTTATCTGTTTTTTCCCACTTCCCCCATAGACTAAAACCTTATTAGGGAAAGCAGCTATGATAATCTTTTCTCCTTTTGATTCTGAGTCATGTCTGCAACATAGTTTGGCCTATAACAAATGCTCAATAAAAAACAAACTTCTGTTACAAAACATAAAAATTTAGGAAAAGCCAATAGTATTCAAGAAGAAAATTATAAAATTGAACTGAGAAACATAAGAAAAAAATATAAGAAGACTAACTGTGCCTGGAACCAGAAGATAGAATTTCAAATATGTGAATTCTCTTTAAAGATGTATTAATTTGTATTTAGAATATTGAAAAATTACACCTATACCTCACAGTTCACACCTCGAGGGTCTCTCCTTCACCAGACAGGGCAAAACACTAGTAACATATGATACAGAATTAAATTTAGCTTTAGAATTGCATCCCAGCCCCAATATATCTCATTACATATGTGCAAATATTCTAAAATCACAAACAATCTGATATCTGAAACACTCAGGTCCTAAACATTTTTGTTAGTCACACTCAACCTGTACTTGGAATTCTTCTATAAGGGGTATTTGACTCTTCCCTCTCATTTTCTATTTATTCAGTCATTTATTTTTATTAGTATGGTTTGGATGGATGAGGTTTTCAAATCAGTTAGGCAAATACTTAGAAGCATAATGATCACTAAATCACAGAGGAAGATATGTTTAGTTTTGTAAGAAACTTGTCAAACTCTCTTCTAGAGTGACTCAAAGATTTGAGTCAACTTCAAAGATTTTATATATTTGGACTCAAGTCCTTTACCAAATTTGTATTTTGCAAATACTGTCTACTACTCTGTGGCTTGTCATTTCATTCTTTTAACTACTCTTTCATAGACCAGAAGTTTTTAATAAACAAAGTACATTATTTTTATCTTTGATGGATCATGCTTTTAGTGTTTACCTAAAAACTCTTTGCCAACCCATGGTCACCTAGATTTTCTCCTGTGTTTTCTTCTACATGTCTTATACTTTTGCAGTGTCCGTTTATATCTGCAATTAAATTTCATTCTATTCTTGGATATTTTGACTATTGATAGCTTTAAAGTCTTACCCCCTCATCATATACCTGGGCAAGCTGATAAGACATCTCAGGGCTTAGAAAGTCAAATAAACAAGATCCTGCCTGAATGTAGGAACCATCCAGAGCACTGGAGCCTCCCACCATCAAATTCCGAAGCCTCTCTCTTTTTCCTGCTCTCTCTAGCCATTTCAATCCAGCTTTGGCAGCCTGCATGCTCTGCTCTGAAAGCCTTCATTATGTGAGTAATAAAACTTCTCATACCTTCATGATATGTGTGCCGGGTCATCAATTTTGACATCCAAGTCAAATTTTGGGTGGAGTCCATACTCTTTTTGCAATAATTGGCACTGTGAGTGAGATGTCTGGACATGACCACTACCCTGGCTGTCTTTCTTCTGTTGCTTTGGCTAGCTAACTAGTTGTGCTGCCTGCTGGCCAGCACGCACTTTGAGTACTGCCTGGTGCATAACATAATCATTGATCTATGCTTGCATGCAATGTAATTTCTGAGTTCTACCACACCTCTGTTGGAAATTTGATTGAATAGCATTTCAGGACAAGAGTTTGGCAATTAGGGTCCTTCTTAAAGTGACCCGGGATCCTGTGTCTTAGCCCAGACTTATTTGTGTGTCTTCCCCTGAATTGTGTTGAACTGTGTGTCTCAATGCCAGCATCAGCTGTGACTGATGCCACACTCAGGCAAAGCGTCTTACCTTATGATTATTGGCTGTGGGCCCCTACCAGACATTGGCCCTTATTAAACAGAGTTCTTGATGCGATGACACTGTGTATTATATGGACCCACAGGGTGGTCACTTGTTGGGAATAAAAGCAGTTACTATTTGAAGACCAGTCATTATTTGAAGATGTGAGTTATTGAGACCCACAATCCTAAAGGCAAATTGCTCACTAGGGCCCTATAAAAGACTTTGATCCTGCTGCTGCTGCTGCTGCTACTGCTACTACTTGATGATAAAGACCTTCATCATCAGTTATGGGGAACAGCAACCTTGGTACCCCTGTGGCACAGCTAAGGGGTTAATTCAAACGTGCCTTAAAACCAGATCCTTAAAATCTATAAAGTAGCTATTGACATAGAGAGAAGTCCCTACCCCTGGTGATGCTGATTTGAAGCTTTCGAAATGAGGACATTTAAATACATAAGCAGGCTAGAGAGGATTCTCAAAGTATATCCATAAACAATACATGAGGGGGTGGGAGGTGGGGGATAATGGAAAGAGAGAGAGGGACACACAAAAATAAGAGACCATAAATACACAGAAAGAAAACAATAACAGCAGCAAGTAGCAGTCCACAATTTAACTGGATTACCAACCCAAACTTTACTCAAAGAAGCTGTGATCATCAAAGGCTTTTATACCTTACTAACATGGGCTTTAAATTAACTTTAACGCCTGCCAAAATGAATCATTGGTGAAACTTCATGGTCTTAATCAATACTGAGATTCAAATTATAGTTATACCTGGGAATCCCACTAAATTTAATAAGGTATACCCTATAATTCTAGAAGGGTTACTGAATGTAAAATAGAGGGCAAGGAAGCATGTCTCATCTTAACTGTTAAAACTACTACCACTTGTCTAAATTTCCATGGTCCTGACAACCATTGTCCCAAAATATTTCAGAGTGGGCACAGACCCTCTGGCCTGGTAACATGTTAAAAATAAATCAATTCTTTTCAAGCTGACTTGGAAAAATAGGATCCACTGAATGATTCTTAGTTAAAACAGTTTCTGGTTTAATGTAAATGAAAATGGGGCCTTTGGATTGAAACCCATTCTGCAAGACCGATTGGAGAAGGAATGATTATCCCCACTGTTTCTCTATTAAACAGCCTAGTTTTGCCTGTTCTTGAACTTGGAAAATAGACAGAAAAACTCATTCTGTGGTTGTCACCCACTGAGGATCCTGTAGATAATATTGTTAAAATTATTGATTCTACTCAATGAGCAACTGGTCAATATTTTACTATCACAGACTTGGCTAAAATGTTCTGTTTAATGCCTAGTTCAACAGCCTCTGATTGCAATTCATCTTCACCTCTGAAGAGGTATGGTGCACCTTCCCCCAGCTACCCATGGGCAACTTGATTGGCCTTGCCATCACACGTGATCTTTCCAAGCAAGATCTTAACTGCACCTAACTTTCTCCAAGAGCAGAGTTATGATCTTACATTGATGGCACTCTCCTCTGTTGAGATTCATTTGGCACACCCCTTGAGAACATACAAATACAAAGGAGCTCACAAAAATGGAATGGGCCATTACCCCACACATGGTGCGAGGCCCTGCCACTTTGGTTATATTCTTGAGAATGATTTGGTAAACTGAGGACTTCTGTATTCCTGCAGCTGTCAAGAAATAGTTATTGAATCTCTAAGTGCCCACAATGTTAAAACAAGCCCCATCTTTTGGTCTTTCTGGGGTGCAAAGGCAGGATGTGTTTATCACTTGCGCATTTTAGGTATATGCATTCATGTTGTTATTTGCAAATTGGTCCGCCTTGAATGAGGCTCTCTTCAGCAAAAGGATCTGGTATCTGTCCAAATTGGAATACAATTGTGCCACCAGGAATGCCTTCCTTATAAAATTTAAGCAACCTCCATTCATTCTTCCTGAAGTCTGTGGACCATCTATGATGTCCATAAGTTGTCCATAGGTTTCCATTGCAAGAAACTACCTTCGGTGACCATGCACTAGGTGTCAACAGAGAAGCAATTGCTGGTTGCATACTGGGCTTTTTGGGAAAAAGAGGCTCTTGTATGATCTGGGCTTGTGGCACTCTACCCAGCTACCTTTAATACCTTGGGTCCTGGAAGTTCAACATGGCCACAGACGCATCTAAGTTATAGGGCTAAACCACACCTGGGCCACTGGTATATTCCTGTCTGCATGAAGAGGTGTGGTTCAATGTAAGAATTTGTCTTCAAAATAAAGATTATATTGTAGTAGTCTATATAGAAAGTGAGATTACCCTCATAGAAAATAGGCCTGAGGGAAATGTCAATTTTGTTTTTTCTGAATGGTATGATTCTGGGTGATTTTATGAGGATTAAGTGTCCAGTTTGTGTAGGCCATTATTACTGTGATTCATATTTTTAACTTGAAATAATTAATGTCCTTTAATTACTAAGTTTTCTGAATTAAGCATGCTTTACTTTCATAATGAGGGAAATATTAATATAAAAGGAGTATTTAATAATGTTTCTTTCTTCCAAGTTTTCTCCTTTAGAAAATAAAAAAGAACCATTTTGAGTTCTTAATGTTCAAAGGCTTGTGGCTAGAAATGAAGAGATATAAACTATATTTATCTCAGATGGAAGAAAAACTTAGCCACAGAGGAAAAATATAGTAAGGATTGTAATTTTTTTTTCACTTCTTATAAAATCTGTCTTATTCAGCATTGTCAAGAGAAATACTTAGTAGTACAAGAAATCAGTCTTTGCTATAATAAACCCTAGAGCAGGATTCATACAGTTAGGTGTGTAAGTATATAAGAATACCTTAATGGTAAAGCTAGACTGGCATTATGTCCCTGCAAATTGGTGCATCTGCTCTTCTGACGTTTGACATGGAGATCGTATTTGAAATTACTATTTATATTTCCTGTCCATTGTGTTTTACTGTGCCTTTGCACTGTGAAGGGCCACTCATTGTACTTCATTTCAGCTGTTCAAGAGGGAACTGCCCATATCTTTGAGATGCTAATGAGATCTCTACAATGAGAATTTTAAGTATTTCATATAGTCTATAATTTAAGACAGAATATTCCAAACATCACTTCCCAACAGGGCGAAAAACTAATCATCACTTTGATATGGTAACACACACATATACAGAAGCTTCCTTTTATTTACGAAAATATTGTTTGTCGGAAACGGAATGGGACTTTGAATGTTTGGAAAGAACTCACTCTAAAAGTCTCAAGGATGTGATAGAAGCTTTCTTTAATGATTATGATGTAAGAAAAGAGATTGCAATTGAAAAATAGCTTTCATCTAGTTAGAGCCCTCAGAGACATTCATTATTTGTATTTCTTTTTTGATAATGAGATTATGAGATTTGGCCTTCCACTTAGAGATGAGGAAATCTAATCATGAGCTTATATACCCTCATATTTCCACTAGTCAGAGTACTGCCCGAAGAGGGAAGCCATGTAAGTGATCTCAAAGTTATGGAATTTGACCTTTTTTTATTACAGTTCTTGAACACTAAGGCTAAGTCTGCCTACTCAAAGTGTTACGTTGGGGACAAATAGGTGAGCGTGTTTCATGACATGGTCATCAGTCAGGATAGGCTGAATTATCCTGCACTAAAGAATTCCAAAACCTCCAGACATTAAGATACCAAGTACTGCCGGGCGTGGTGGCGCACGCTTGTAATCCCAGTACTTTGGGAGGCGGAGACCGGAGGATCCGGGTTCGTGGCCAGCCTCAGCTCGCGCTCTCTCTCTCTCTCTTACTCCCTCTCTCTCTCTCTCTCTCTTTCTCTCTCTACCTAGTGAGGCCCTCTGCAATTTCGTGAGACCCGGTTTCAAAATAAAGTATAAAAAATAGGGCCGGGGGTGTAGCGCGGAGGTAGAACGCCCCTGGGTTCAATCCCCAGTATCGAAAACAAAAAAAAAACACAAAAAAACAAGATACCAAGTACTGGGATTACAGGAGTGCACCACCACACCTGGCCACTGCCAACTTTTCTTTACTGGCAGTTAAATATTTTGTTTTGTGAAGAGATGACACAGGGTCACACCTGAACTCCAACCCAAGGAGTTACAGATTGGAAAAAAACATGCTTCATGTTGTGGTAATGGTTTTAGACGTGGAACTTTCTGAACCTATTCTGAGATGTAATAACAATTTACATGTATTTACCTGTCATTTTGTTCCCATAATGATGATGAGATTGTTTTATCTATTAAATTTTTAAACTATGGGTCATAGCATACCTTGCAGACTCATGAAATTACTTTACTGTCACATTCTCTGGGACTGAAATTATTTTGGTGAGTGAATTATAGCTAGATTTAAAAGATTGGCTCAGAAACATGGTCAGTTGGTCTAAAGGCCAGATAAAAAGTTTTAAATTTTCTTTTCATGATAGAATTATCAAGGGTCTTTTGTGTGTGTGTGGGGGGGGGAGTGGTACTGGGGATTGAAGCCAGGGCCTTGCACATGCTAGACAAGTGCCCAACCACTGAGCAACATCCTCAGCTCAAGGGACTTTTTAAGTGATATATATTTTTAATTAACCTTTAAAAATACTAAGAAAACAAACCCTCTTTGGATATATTTTAAGTGGGCATGATGAGAGATATGGAAAAGTTAATTCATATTTAGGTTTTTTTTTTGTGGTACCGGGGATTGAACACAGGGGCGTTCTACCTCCGCACTACGCCCCCGGCCCTATTTTTTATACTTTATTTTGAAACCAGGTCTCACGAAGTTGCGGAGGGCCTCACTAGGTAGAGAGAGAGAGAGAGAGAGAGAGAGAGCGAGAGTGAGAGAGAGAGAGAGAGAGAGAGAGCTGAGGCTGGCTGCGAACCCGGATCCTCCGGTCTCCGCCTCCCAAAGTACTGGGATTACAAGCATGCGCCACCACGCCCGGCACGTGTTATTTATTTTAATCCTAATGCGCCAAAGAGCTGGGCATTATCACCATTTTACCCATTTTATAGTTGAGGAAATTGTGATTTAGAGGCTGAGTTACTTGCCCAAAGTTACTCAGTAGGTAAATTAGCTAATGGTGGATCTGGAATTAAAACTCTGAATCCATTTTGATATTAGAGTTAAATTTCAAAACCAGTGCTTGGAAAACTTAAAAGTATAACTGACAGGTGGATTTATTTCTTCACTTTAATAGTCACATGACTGAAAAATTAGAAAACGTATTTACTTAGTTGAACTGAATGGCTATTGTTGGGGCTTCTAGGAGTAGAATGAAGATGTAACCCTACATTTTAACAGTCTGGATGATAAGCAGAAATTCCTGATCACTGAAAATGATTATTATTTAAAGGAAAGAGCAGCATCAGACTCATTTGCAGGTTATTTCAGGATCTTCTATGGCTCATTAGTTTTTCTCTTCCCTTTCATTTCAGTTTGACATCTCTGTGAACATTTGTTCACAATTAATCAAGCCATCCAACAGCAAGGTCGCGGAGTGCTCCTGGGTTGACACAAACCTACCAGCACTACTGTTAAAAATCAACCCAATGCTCTTGCCCTGCTGACAGGTGGGTTAAGAGAAACCCTTCTTTCCAAAAAGGCCAGCATTTCGCCGTTTCAGTATTCTGCACAGGAGCTCTCTCTGCTGGAGCATGACACCTCAGTGGAGACATGGAACTTATTACCTGTCCTCGACCACAAGACAAGACAGGTGGCCCAATTCCATCCTCTCAATTACACAGTGTCATTCCCTTCTTACCAATAACAACCAGCACCAATTATTGCACACTAAAGCTGACAATGTATATGCAACACCTATGTACCCCAGGCCTTACCACACTAGTATACTCTGGCTGATATCAAATTGCAATGTCTGAGGAATTCTTTCCAGCCCAACAGGTCCTTGGGCAGGCATGCCATGCAGGTCAGAGGCGTCCCAAAGCCCTAACACTTGTAGAGTAGCCCTCAGTTAATCCTGATGGGAATTTCCATATAAGCTCCAGTCCACCTCCCCCCTAGGTCATATAAGTCAGTATAATCACACCAACTCCTAAAGTTCCTCTGTAGGATTTATACCTCTTGTCTGCTGCAGTAGCAACACACCCTTTATAGACTGCCTTCCTGTTTCTGTATTACTACTCCACTGCCCCAGTAGCATTCTTTATACCCTTTCTATAAAGTCACTTTTCTTGAGTCTCTGTTTCAGAGTCTGCATTAGGGGAATCCCATAGTTTTTTAAAAAGTGTTGACAATGAGACAGCACTGTGAGAGGCACTGAGGCTCTGAGCATACAACAGTGATGGATACACATTCTCCTATGTAGAAGACTTTGCAGGTTAGAAGAGAGTCTAGAGCACAGAGGCAGTCACACCAGTGAGTAAGGGTAGATTTAGTGACCTTGGTGCAGCCAGCATTTCAGGCAGAGGGGACAGCGTGAATGAAGGCATGGCTTCTTTGCAGAGCTTGCTGCATGGAAACCCGGTCTCCCTGTCTCTTAGCTCTCAAGCCCAATTCATTCCCCACCTTGCTGACTAATTAACTTTATAAAGGGACAACGGGTCAAAAGAGAAGAAGCTGTGGCAAAAGAAGCTGCAAGGATAGAAACAAAACTTGAAATCACTGAAGTAGTTCCTTGACAGTCACCAGAGATTTAATTCAAGACCTTCCTTGATACTCAAATTCACACCCATTTCACTACAGAAAGTATTGTTCCCAGTCACTACCTGGGATCAAGGAAATACATCTCCCAAAGTTGCTATGAAAATTCAATGCAACCATTAAGCTCTGCTGAGATGAAGATGCTGGGTGGTTGGTTAGACCTACTCCCTGGGTGTTTCAGTCGGCTTTCTCACTACTATAATCCAGAACACCTGACCACCACAATTTAGAGGAAGGAAATTTATTTGCTCACAGTTCTGGAGATATCAGGGGTTCAGTCCATGTTAGGCCGGGTTACAACTGTGGAGCTCAGGGGATGGCAGCTGGAGGGAGAGAGAGAGTGCACGCACTGTGCTCTGTTCTCATGTCATGAAGGCTGGAAGCAAGAGAAAGAGAGCGAGGGGAGGATGGACTATATATAATTCCCAAGGCCACACTCCCGGGGACTCCTCCTCAGCAACCAAGTTCCGCCTCCATCATGGCTTACTTGTCTCCCTAAGGTCTAGGGGGATATTCTAAATCCAAACCATAATGCTGGGAGGTAGGTTTCTCTACTGCTGCCTACCCACTTGTGATTAAAATAGTTGCATCCTAAATGCCACAGTTTACTACAAGCAATGGCCCTTTGGGTTGCTCCTGATACTTTTAAACTTTAAGTTTCTATATCTTCACAAGTTAATTTATTCTTGCTCTTAACATGAGCAAATGTGGGCATGCTCACTAACCTCTCCTCAGTGTCCCCAAAGGTGATATTGTAGAATAGATGGATATCAGTGAAGACTCTGACAACGTGAAAGTTTTTTTTTTTAATCATTGCAAAACTCTGGGAATCTTTCAGTGGCCCTACAGGACCAAACAAACTAAATCCTAAAAGCCTTAGCATGGCATTTGAGAATTTTAAATGTACTGGCACTGTAGAAACCACAGAGACCCTGAGGATGCAATAATGATTGAGACCCTGGTCTCTAAGTGGACACTGAGCTGGTCAGTCCTCAGGCCTTTGCTCTTTCATTGTTTCCCAGAGTGGCTCCACCTGCTTCACCTCTCTGCCTTCGCAAAGCCTGGCTTCATTACCACTCTTTCTTTATTGCCTTCTCCAGCTCCTCCAGGTGACTGCTCCCTCCACTCTCTTCTCTTATGTCCCTTTCCACTCACTTTTTATCCAGGATTATAGATGTTTAAGTTTCTAGCTAGCCTCCCCTACTGTAATGTAAATCCCTGAATAAAGATTGCATCTTAAACTTCTCTGTATTCCCCAGAGCACTGTAGCAGAGCTCTATGTACACAGTAAGTACTTCATAAATATCACTGGGAAAGAATGCAATGCTACCTTTGCCTGCTTCCTTGGAATCCTAACATGTTGGCAATTAGGGAGTCATTCAGCGCAGTCTTCTAAGATCCTCTCAAAAACATAATGAAGTCTTTGGGGTTATAAGGGAAAGAACCCAACCTCACTTTCCTCATCAGAAATACATTATAGTACGTGGTACAGGTCGTGCATACAGTTTCTGTTTTATACCCTCCAATAAAACAATCATCTGATGAATGCAGCCCAGAGATTGGCACAGGAAAAGTGTTCAGTGAATGGTGCAGACCCAATTATAATTACCTTTTTATTTGTTTTTCCAATTGGTTATCAAACAATATTTTATAATTATGTTAAATGTTTTCCTTTTTTCAATGCCACCTGCCATTCCTTCATTTTAAGAATATTTTAGAAGGGGATTGCCAGGGTCTTCTTGACAGGCTGTCAGGAATGAAGTTTTAAGGTTTTCAGAGTATTTATAGATCCACATAGAAAAGCCCATTCTGACTTCTGACTTCCCATTTCCAGGCTGCCATGTAAGGAGCTTAGAAGTGTCCACTTCATTCTAATGACAAGCAAAAAGCTCAACGGACTGAAAAGTATCACCTCTTCTTAGATTTGTCAGAAAAGCAAGGACACAGGGCCAACTGCTGTTCCTTCCCCCACTGGAGAAATAGACAGAAGGGTGAAGAGAATTCCAACTTACCTGAGCAGAGCCTGGAGCTGTTGCCTCCTTGGGAACCAGTGCGGGGGTAGGAAAACACTGTGATTGACAGACTGCCACGGGCAGGCTCAGCATGGACAAGTAGGTAAAACTCCAGGGGAACCCAGTTGCAGGGGGCCGCCACTCTTAGGTGAATTTTGTTTTTGAGAGCTTCACAAGGTTCTCACACTGAAAAATGGAGAGAGGATCCCTTGAGCCAGGAAGGGAAAAGGAGCCATTTTGAATGCACGGAGCACTAGATACTTCTTAATGAGACCTGTCCACAGGAGGAGCTACTTAACCAGCACTGACGGAGATGTGGTTTTATCAGCCTAACCAACATGGGGAAAGGAAAGTATCCAACTCCAGCTTGCTCCAGCCATCCTGTCCAGCCAATGGGGAGTGACCTGAGAAGCATGTGTGATGGTCAGACTCCCCAAAACTCCAAGACTGAATCAGATTGCTGTAGAATGCATCCTCTCCCCCTACACAGTGTGAGCACATCAGCCAAAGCCCACTTACCAAACCTATTTCTAAGTAGCACATCAAGTTCTGAATTTTTTAAATTCATAAATAAAAATTGTGCATATTTATTGTATGCAACATGATGTTGAGATATACGGCAAAATCAAACTAATTAACATGTGTGTTATCCCACATACTTCTAGATTTCGTGGTTAACATTTAGAATCTACTCTCCTAACAATGCCAAGAATGAAATACATTGTGATTAACTATGCAAACCATGTGGCACAATAGATCTCTTGAACTTATTCCTCCTATCTAACTGAAAGTTTGGATCTTTTAATCAATATCTTCCCAGTCCCTCCCCTGCTATAACTACCATTCTACTCTGCTTAAAGAGTTCAATATTTTTAGATTCCACATGAGTGTGATCATGCAGTATTTGTCTTTCTGTGCCTGACTTATTTCACTTAACATTATGTTATTTAGGTTCATGCATGTTGTTGCAAATAGTATGATCTCTGTCTTTTTAAAGGCCAAATATTATTCTGTTGTGTGGGTATACCATACATTATACATTGTTAATGGGTATAGGTTGATTTCATATCCTGGCTTTTGTGAATACGATGCTGCAATAAACAAGGGGGTGCAGATATCTCTTTAACATGATCATTTCATACCCTTTGGATATATACTCTTCTGTGGGTTGCTGGATTATGTGGTACTTCCATTATTAATTTCTTGAAGGATTTCCACATGTTTTTTTCCATAATAACTGCAGTAATTTACATTCCCACCAAGAATATACAGGTATCTCTTTTCTTCCACATCTTTGCCAACACTTCTTATCATTTGTCTTTTTGATAATATTCATTCTAACTGATGTGAGTTGATGTCTCATTGTAGTTTTAGTTTGTATTTTCCTGGTGATTAGTGCTGTTGAGCATTTTTTTATAAACTTGTTAGTCTTCTTTTGAGAAATGTTTATTCAGATTTTTTGCCTATTTTTAAATCAGTTCACTTGCTTTGGTACTGTTGAGTTGCTTCAGTTCTTTATATATTTTGGATATTAACCCCTTATCAGCTGTAAGGTTTGCAAATATTTTCTCCTAACCCATGGGCTGTCTCTTGACTGTTGTTTTTTTTTGCTGTGCAGAAGTGTTTCTAGTTTGATACAATTTCATTTCTCTGTTTTTGCTTTAATTGCCTGTGATTTTGGAGTCCTACCCCCCAAAATTATTGATAATACTATGATCATGGAGATTTTCTCCTATTTTTTTCTCATAGTTTTACAGTCTTGTTTCTTACTGTATAAATCTTTAATCCCTTTCTGTAGGGCAGATTACTAGTTCTTTATTTTTTTCCTTTGTTACTGTCATGTTTCCCTTATTGTTCTTGTTCCTAGCGGCTGTATCTTGGGGAGTTATATCAGTTTGTATAGATTTGGCTTTGTCAGTAGAAAATCCTTCACTTGTAAGCTTGTCTAGAGATTTCAGGAAGACACCCTGGTTGTTATGTAGGTGGGCTTGCTGTTGGAAACCTAGATCCAGCTGGCCTATGTCTTGTTCTGCAAGTGAATGTCTTGGTGCCTGAGTCTGCACACGTGGGACTGGAGTCTATATCCTCTGAGGTGGACCTGTTGACTGGATCAATAGAAATGGGTCTGGAGCCTGGTTCTACAAGGGTCTCTACAGTGGAAACTGGTCTGAAGCCTAGGTCCACAGGGACTAACCTGGCACTGAGACGGATCTTGAACTTGAGTCTCCAGAGCCTGGACAGGCACTGGGTAGGCCTGATACCTGGGTACACCGGGATGACATGGATCTTGATGCTGTTGAGGCTGGCCTGACCTTGGGGCAGGCCTAAAGTCTGAATCTGTAGGGTAAGCATTGGTCCTCAGACCAAGGGGATTAGCCTGGAGCCTGGCCTGCACAGATTATCCTGGGGCCTTGGTCTCTGCTTATCTGGAATACTTGACTCTGAATCTGCTGCGTCGGGCCATGGGAACTGGGCTGGGACCAGATAATGGGATAATTTTTAGTGCTGAAATGTAATGCATTCTCAAGCCATGAGGAGCCATAGAGGAAACTTAAATGCATATGAATAAGTGAAATCTGCCAATCTCAAAAGGTTACATACTATATGACTCAATTTTATGGCATTTTTGAAAAGAAAAAAATGATTCAGACAGTGTAAATGATTAGTGTTTGCCAGGGAGAGAGAGATAGGTAGAACACTGAGGATTTGTAGGGCAGTGAAATTATTCTGTATGATACTATAATATTAGATACATGTCATTATACATTTTTCAAAACACACAAAATGTACAATAGCAACAGCGAACCCTAATGTAGACTGTGAACTTGGCATGATAACGATGTGTCAATGCAGTCTCATTGACTATGACGAATGTACCCTCTGGTATGGTACATCCATAGTGAAGGACGTTGTGAGCATGTATGGACAGGAGTGTATGAGAACTCTCATACTTTCTGCTCAATTCTGCTAGGGACTTAAAACTCTAAATAAATAAAGTTTAGGAATTTTAAAAAGCCTGTACCTAGAATCAATGTCATTAGTGGTAGAACTAATTCCTTTGTATCTAAAGCCTTTGTATCTTCAAAATCCCTTAAGTAAGAATGTTCCTTGTCAAAAAGGCCACTTATAATAAAATTGATCTTTAGCATATAAAAAGATTGATTTTTGTTATAAATATCATATGATGTAATTGTCACTTATCCAGAACAGAAGGGCCTGGAACAATAAGTCATGATGACGTGGGCTTCAGTTTCTACAACTTTCAAAAGGAAAAATACCAACGTTTAAATTATGACCATTACTTAACATTTTAAAGGTTACTCAGCAAGCGAATTTATGAAAAATTCTTCTTGTATAGAATTCTATGCATATTTCTCTTATAGAGAATGGGGGCTTTTCATCTGAATGTACACTTTTAAGTGAGATGCCAAAATTTTAATGTTATGCTAAAGTCACTGAAAAAACACTAGGGAGGTAGCTCCATGATAGAGTGTGTGTTTAGCATGTGTGAATCCCTGGGTTCAATCGCGAGTATGCTCACACACACACAAATCATTGAATAAAGGTCTTAGGAGTTCACACATCATATCTTTTATTTTTTATATATTTTTCAAATGTTGAATACTGCCCACTGCCCTATGTCTTCTGACAGTTCTAGTTAGTTAACTTTTATATCAAATGAGAAAACTAGTTGAAATCATCCACAAGTGATTTCCCAGAACAAATAGATATTTTTCTAGAGCTTAAAAATTATTGGATAAGAAAGTGCTTTGGAGCAAAATTGTAAAACAAGTGCTTTTTTTTTCTTAAAATTTCACTATTATGGTGAACATTGAGGGTGTATTCTAGTATGTGGTAGATCCATAACCTCAAAGTATATATATTCAGATGTCACTGCTTGTAGTTATACATATCATATGTAAATCCCTTATAATTTTATATGTATACAATAAACCAATGTGGTCTAAAAATGTGTACAATACTCTTGAGTAACAACATATTGGCAGATTAATCTTAATCTGCTCATTGAAAAATAAGTTGGTGTGAAATATCAGGAATGTCTCATGATGGTCATGTTTACCATTTATGCCATTTGCAACCATATGCTGTTAATAAAGAAAATGGTCATTTTGCATATAGTTCTCTCTTACCTAGTTTAGCCCATGATACTATATGCGTGAGAGCATATCCAAATGCTGTGTTCTCTATTTAAAACAGTATTGTCCAAGCAGAAATGTGTGACCCTTCATTTATAGATATTGATTATATGTAATGCAGTGCTATGCCAATATTTTCAATAAAGGAATTTATGCATTCAAAAAATGTGTACAATAAAATAATGTAATTTTAAAAGAACTCAGGAAAGTGATAAGCTTGTGCTGCTCTTTGCTAATGTTTGATTTTTTCCCCCATGATTCAAGTATTGTGGAAAATAATTCATAGCTATACATTTCAAAGATTGAAAAGTATGCCGGCAAGAAAATACAACTTTTAGAAAGCAATATTTAAAAGGTTACTGCATGAGCAATCATATGCTATTTCTATGATCCAATACTGAAAATAAACATTCCATTTTATTTCTCATTCAGGAAAAATTTTTAGCTATGTTATTGACCAAAGAGACAGAAGTGTTTCGGGATGACTTGACACATCAAAATATCCTCTTTGCTGATAGCATGCTAGTGGCTATAAAGGTGAAGCTGTTTACTTAATTAGTGGGAAAAAGAAGAGTGTTAGATATAAGCCCCAAAGTGTTGAAAGCCTGAGAAAACACTTTGCTTTGAGAGAGAAATCCAAGTCTAACATATTTCTGTGTGAAGGAGTTTAAAAGAAAGTGGAAAAATACCAGAACTTGGTGAAAATAGGAAAGGAAGCAAGAAAAAAAATAAAGTCTAAGATGCTTCAAGGATTCTAACCCCAATTTCCTCTTAAATTATTGAATTGTATCATTTCTGTAGCTCTGGATGACATCCTCGCTAGAGTGGTGAGGATTAGCTAATGAAGTTACTGGAACACTGGCAATTATTTTTAAAAAGTCTTCTAGAATTGGGAAGGGGATATGTTGGAGGACTCCAAAAGAAAGAAGCAATTTATGCTTTCTGATATTCAGAAAGCCCAAAAGCAGTAGTCCATGAACTTGTTGGGCACTTAGTCCAACTTTAATCTTGGACAAAAAGAAACAAAGTAAAGCTTTCTACCACCTATATTATTCTGCAATAAAAAAAAAAGATTTCTAACACTCAGCAATCTAGGTCAGTAGGGAACAAGGAATTGTGAAATTTGAGTTTCCCAAATAAAATAGATAAGAATTTAATGGTACTGGGGCAGGGGATTGGGGAGGGATAGTATGAAGACTAAATCTTAATATAACACAGAGATGACCCAATGCCTTGAAACAATTGAGGTTATTTTCAGTTCACAATTGTTTAGATATGCATATTACTTCACTAGTTTACATAATCATTGCTTCAGAATTGGTATGGCATTTAGAAAGATTTGGTAAAAATTTGGTGTGAGATCTGTTTTAATGTGATCTCTTCTCAAATGATCCAAAAGTGAGGAGAAATTAACATTTGTAAATGATCTGTGCTGGGGGAAAGGGGTTACTATAAATACCAATCGGAACTAAGGCGAAACATTCATTATTTTAAGGTCCGCAGGGAATTGAAAAATGTGCAAGAGGTAACAGATGAACGCCAACTTGGAAAAATGAGCTGACGTGTCAGGTAGAAAATATTCTGAAGCACAGACCAATTGGAGGAAGCTAAAGTTGAAGAAGTAGAAGGGTATTTTTGCTAAGGAATGTTTTGAAGTCTACATGTCTTTAAATATGGCTTCCAGTTTGATTAGTAGGAAAATCACTTTTGTGTTTAGCCCATTCTATTGGTAACTCTGTAATATTTTAAAAGTTTTACCCAGAAAATGCTTACAAGGAGAGCTTATTATAGTAAAATGAATACAGTATGCACAAAAATTGAATGGGTTGTTTTAGGGTGTGACACCTGTCTATATTCTCGGAAAGTTTCTCTATGCTACTAAGAACAATACATGATTAAAGATTGACTTAGCCAACCCATCTAATTCTCAGTTAACTTATTATTTCTTATGTGACATATACCACCCTAGTTGCTGAGCATAATAGAAGATTATGACATAGTCTCTAACCTCAAGAAGATAAAAACTTTATATGTAGTAGGAACTGGGGATGGAGACATCTATTGACACTGGGAATTTCAGAGACATCTATTGGCTGACATATGAATTCATATACAATTTATATGCTCTTTGACAATTAGTGGCCACTTATCAATAGATTCATGGGTTAATTTGCACAATCATTTAGAATGGAATTAACCAAATTCAAAGTCGACACTTAAAGTACATGTCTTACTTCCATGGGACACTAAAATGGGTGAGGGTGAATACTACATATTAGTCAGGGTAAAAAAAAAAATCATACTCTATTCCAAACTCCAAGAACCTTTGATGTTCCTATACATCATTTCTAAATATAATCAAGACTACCTTGGAGATCATCATTATATTTAATTTTCTTAATGTGGGGTAAATGAACAGGAAGCATCCCAAAACACATGTTTCTCCATAAGTTGCTGAGTGGGTGAGAAGGCCTGTGTTCACTGTCCCAGCCTTATGTTCGAAGTTTAGAGGCCTTCTCTGCACAAAGGGAAAGAAACACTGTGCTTACATTTTGCTAGGGTCACCGTTCTTCCTGTGCAAATAAATCTGGGAATCTCTCAGAGGCCAAAATCACCGACTCTGGAAATCTGGCTTAACCCAGACTCCAGTTGCCAAAATGGATGTCGTCCATCCTGTTAGTAAATGCCCCTTTCTTCCAAGGTCTCTTGAGACAATTATTTAACTGGTGAATTTCTGCTTCTATTAAATTGACTCCTGAGCATTTGGAAGCCAGGGTCCAATGGCTCCACAGTGCAATCAAGCATTTCTCAGTGGTCAAGTAGCGGCATTCCATGTAATGTCCCCAACCAAGCATGGAATGGATTTTGTGTGTGCAAATGTTTCTTGATTTCTGTATTATTAAAGGAAGGCATTTTGGGGAAACAGGATTTGAGGGTATTGGGTCTAGGAGGTGTGCTCAGCGAGAACATCATGCCATGTACTAGAAAATGAATGTGCAGGGCTCACGGATGCTATTCATTTGACTGTTTTGATATAGGTGCCTTTGGGATCATTTCTTTATTGTATTGACATAGATTCATTGAGGATATCACCATGAATACAGCTCTGTGTTAAGTACCTGGGATTGGAATGGGGTGGAAATAAAGCTTGAAACAAATAAAACTAATGCAATGGTTTGGTTTTAGAATATCCCTGTAGTCCTCATAGAAACAAGGTAGCAGTGTTGGAAGGGGGTTTGGTTGATAAGGAGGGTCCCCGGAGGTGTGTCCTTGAGGATTATATATCTCTCTGTTCTCTCTCTTGCTTCCTGCCTCCATGATGTGAGAGCAGAGCCTTGTTCTCTCTCTCTCTCTCTCTCTCTCTCTCTCTCTCTCTCTCTTTCTCTCTCTCTCCGCTCCCCAAGCCATGCCCCGAATTCCACAGACCCAGCTTGACATGGACTGAAACTCTTAAAATCTCCAAAACTATGAAAAATAAGTCTTCTTTCCTCTAAGTTGTGTGGTCAGGTTTATTGGGTCACATCAGTGACAATGTTGACTGAGACCACCAATATATTTCTTAGGAAGCTCATGAAATAGAGGACAGGATGGGCATTATAAATACTAGTATGACTAGTAATAATGATAACAATGTTAAGTTACATAAAAGATGTTACAGGTATACAGAAACAGGAATAAAGCCCAACTGCAGATACTGGAAGTGGGGATATTTCAGCCTGGCTCTTCTATCATCAGTCAGGGACCAATGATTATTAATTACAAACATTAATTAATCATTAACAATCACTCATTATTTCAAACAGGAGAAGTTTAATATAAAGAAATATTAACTATAAAGAAATATTGAGAACTGGTCATGGTGGCACATGCCTGCAATCCCAGTACTTGGGAGGCTGAGACAGGAGGATTACAGGTTCTAGGAGTGTATCAACAACTTAGCAAGACTCTCAGGAACCTAGTGAGACCCTGTTTCAAAACAAAAAATATTAAAATGGACAGGGGGTGTAGCTCTGGGAAGAATGCCCTTGGGTTCAATCCCTACTACCCCCCACACAGAAAAGTATTGATGAGGGCATAATGAAAAATCAAATGAATACAAAAACAGCAAATACAATGGACAGCCATTACCCAGGGCTCAGACAGATTACCTAGGGCAGGAAAGGACAAATATTTGAGAATCCCTCATACAAACTGTGACTCTAGGCCTAACATATAGATTTCCTTTAAGAGGGTACAGCTGTGGCCCACTGGTTGGTAGTTCCCCGAGGTGCTGTGCCAACAGAGGACTTTGCAAAGCTCCCCTCTGAGGTGGCAGGCTGAGCCAAACCTGAGGAGTCACCCTCTATTAGAAGTCATGGTAGAAATTTCTTTTACAATTAACCCAAAACCTATCTTAGGAACTTTGTATTATAAATACAGTTTAACAAAAACATTACCCGAGGGGCTGATACAGATCTGAAATGCCGCCACTCCTATTATATATAAAATAATCAAACTGAAAAGCACACAGGGCCTAAGTTAGAAGGTCTGCATTCAGACCCTTCCTCTTCCTCTTGATAGTTGACAATTATGCACCTTCTCTAAAATGTGTTTCTCGATTCTCAATCATGCCAGCCAACCTGCTCTAAGCCCACAATACCACTGCAACAGATTAAATGGTGGGGCGCCTGTCAATGTGCCTATGATAATAAACCTCTGCATGGATAGTAATGATAGAAAGGGAAAATGGTGAGATTCATTGAATCCTTGCCACTGCCCTTGCATCTATTCTTGGCAAACCATGGATACCTTCACACTCTCTCCATGGTGGTGAGAGGAGCTGTCTCCTGTTTATGAGGTCCTAGCTTCGTCTCAGGTGGACATCACTCTGCCTGACTCTCTTCACTCCTCCTTACTGAGCCTCTCACATACAGCTTGCAGACAAGCATGAGAAACAAAGGGATGCTTCTCTCATCTCCATGTCTAACCTGAGAATGAGTTTGTACCACTTTGATGGGCCTCTCATGAGAATAACAATAGCTCACATTCCTTCAGCACCGACCTCGCTGTCATGAACTAGTCTCAGCTTTCTCTATGTCTTTACTCATTTAATAGCCAAGAGCATTGCATTAGTCAGGGCTCACTAGAGTAACAGAACTCACAGGATGTGTATACAGTAAAGGTGGATTTATCAAATCAGCTTATAGTCCAAAGCAGTGTAGTCCCAAGTGACTGCCTGCACGTGGAGAGCTGGAGGAACCAGCAGCTGGTCAAAATAGTCCAAGACCTGGACTCAGGATCAGAGCAGCAAATAATGCATTCCCAGTCTGAGATGGAAAGGCCAGGAAACTCTCCATAGAAATGGCAGTGAAAGTCCAGTTTGAAGGTTGATATCCAGGCAAGAGCAGACCAGCTTTTCTCAGGAAGGACCACAAGTGTCTTCATGTGACTTTCTTCTTTTTATCCAGGTTCTCATCTCAACACACCCAAAGTCACATAATCTTAGGTCTTTTATTTATTTATTTATTTATTTATTTTGTGGTACCGGGGATTGAACCCAGGGTGCGTTCTACCTCCGCGCTACACCCCCGGCCCTATTTTTTATACTTTATTTTGAAACCGGGTCTCACGAAGTTGCGGAGGGCCTCACTAAGTAGAGAGAGAGAGAGAGAGAGAGAAAGAAAGAGAGAGAGAGAGAGAGAGAGAGAGAGCTGAGGCTGGCCACGAACCCGGATCCTCCGGTCTCCGCCTCCCAAAGTACTGGGATTACAAGCGTGCGCCACCACGCCCAGCCATCTTAGGTGTTTTATAATGCAGTCAAGTCAACAGTCCAGATGAACCATCACACGCATGAAGACCTCAAAAAAGTTATTATCTCCATCTTTCATCCAGAAAAACTGGCCAAGAGTTGTTGTAATACTGTCCAATGTCTAGACAATACATAGGTTTTCTCATCCATTTGCTTTGGCCTCCCTCTCCCATGGTTGTACCTGAACGCAGTCATTACTTAGTAAAGCTATGATTCCCAGGGCTATAATTATGTTTCATATGAAAAACTCAGCATCTCTCTCTCTCTCTCTCTACACACACACACACACACACACACACACACA
>PVJS01011942.1:0-44754 GCA_004027185.1 Glis glis | reverse complement strand
AGGGCCGGGGGCGTAGCGCGGAGGTAGAACACCCCTGCGTTCAATCCCCGGTACTGCAAAAAAAAAAAAAAAAAAGAAGGATTTCAGATGTTTTGGGTGTTAAACCTTGATAAGCATAGAAAACCACATTTATTTATTTATTTACTGCTGGGGATTGTTTGTTTGTTTGTTTGCTTTTGTGGCACTGGGGATTGAACCCAGAAGCATTCTACCTCAAAGCTACACCACCAGCCCTATTTTATTTTTATTTTGAAACAGGGTCTTGCTAGGTTGATGAAAGTCTCACTATTTGCTGAGGCTGTCCTTGAACTTGCAATCCTCCTGTCTCAGCCTCCCAAGTACTGGGATTATAAGCGTGTGCCAGCACACCCGGCTTGGTGCTAGGGATTGAACCCAATGCCTCACACATGCTAGGCAAACACTCTACTGCTAAGCTACATCCCCAGCCCTGAAAAGCCATTTATAATGAGAGATGTTAGAGTTATTAAATAGGTTTGTGAGTGGTCTATGTTTTTAAAATATGAGAGAATTAACTTTATAGCTGGTTTCAGAATTTAAGTAAAACATAAAACTTTGATGAATACAGACAATTATTTTAAAATTTTTAACATGTGAAGAGATTCCCAAAAGGATCCTTAAATACTCAACTTGGGAATAATTAACTTTCAAATACTTTGAAAGATATATATACTAGATAAATCATAAATGTACCCATTTTGGTATGAAGCAGGACAACTACCTTATATTCTCTCATGGCTATGTAATACCAACCTATCTAAAGGTTTGTTCATGTCAAATGCCAAATATTCATCGGATGGCTATTATTGGTGAGACACTCAATATATCAATTAGCAACACCTAACTAATAGTAGCTTCAAACAAGTAGGATTCATTCCTATGTGTGATAAGACATCCGGAGGCTGCGTTTCGGCCTGGGTTCCAGGCTCCATGGGCCGTTCTCTGCCATCCTCTCGTCTTTCATCATGGTTGCAAGATGCAGCTTCGAGCCTTCGCCTCCATTCTAGAGGCTGCGTGGGGATGGAAAGGAGAGTGAGTCGGCAGTGGCTACCTCTTTGTCCAGGAAAATAGGAATTTTTCCAGAGTCTTACAAACAGATATCAGCTGTTATATCATTGACCAGAACTGGGTTACATGGTTACAAAGTTATTGTCTGGTGTGTGATAAGGTTGTGTATGATTTTTTGTGTGTGTGGCACTGGGGATTGAGTCCAGTGGCATTCTACCTCCGAGTTACACCCCCAGCCCTCTTTTTATGTTTAGTTTGAAACAAGGTCTCACTAGGTTCCTCAAGCAGTCTGAGGTGTAGGCACATTGATCTGCCTGGTCTGTGTGTGTGTGTGTGTGTGTGTGTGTGTGTGTGTGTGTGTGGTGCAGGGGACTGAACCCAGGGAGGTTCTACCACTGAGCTATACCCTAGCCCTTTTTATTTTTTATTTTAAGACAGGGTCTTAGCTGGGCGTAGTGGTGCATGCCTGTAATCCCAGTACTTGGGAGACTGAGACTGGAGGAGCACAGGTTGGTGGCCAGCCTCAGCAACTTAGTGAGGCCCTCTGCAACATAGTAAGACCCTGTTTCAAAATAAAAATAATAAAAACAATAGGGCTGGGGGTGTAACTCAGAGGTAGAATGCCCCTGGGTTAAGTCCCCCCCCCACACATATGCACACACACATGGTCTTGCTAAGTTACAGTGTGCTGGCCTTGAACCTGTGATCCTCCTGTCTTAGCCTCCCAAGTACTGGGATTGCAGGTGTGCACCACCACGCCCAGCTAACACATCTTTTCTTTTAGTCTTCTGTGCCTTTGTACTGCAGGTCCCCTCTTTTTGCTCTGTCAAACTCCTTTCTCCTCTAGACTCTATTTTCTTTTTTGGGGGACTGAAGCCCAGGGACATTTTTTTTTTAACTGGGATTGAATCCAGGGGCAGTCTATCTCTGAGCTATATCCCCAGCTCTTCTTTTTTTTTTTTTTTTGCGGTACCGGGGATTGAACCCAGGGGCGTTCTACCTCCGTGCTATGCCCCCGGCCCTATTTTTTTTATACTTTATTTTGAAACCGGGTCTCACGAAGTTGTGGAGGGCCTCACTAGATAGATAGATAGATAGATAGAGAGAGAGAGAGAGAGAGAGAGAGAGCTGAGGCTGGCCACAAACCCGGATCCTCCGGTCTCCGCCTCCCAAAGTACTGGGATTACAAGCGTGCGCCACCACGCCCGGCCTTATTTTTTTTTTTTAATATACTTTGAAACAGGGTCTTGTTAAGTTGCTGAGGACCTCACTAAGTTGCTGAGGCTATCCTTAAACCTGCAATCCTGTTATCTCAGCCTCCCAAGTACTGGGATTGCAGGTGTGCACCACCACGCCCGTTTTCCAGACCTTATTTGATGTCACTTCCTCTGTCAGGCTTTAAATGATTCCAGTCACCTAGAACGCTCCTCCCTTCCTCTCCCACCTTTTCAAATCCTTCCCTTCAGGGCCTACAGTAAGTCTTCCCTCCACAAATTCTTTACAGTGCCCCCATCCCGTGGGCATCTCCACACTCTTTAAATTCTGTTCTGTTTCCCATCAATTTCTTTGGAACACCCGATTAAGTAATTAGTGTACCTAATATCTCCCCTTGTTACTTCCCTGGTTCTAGCATCTGTGTCTTGTCTCCATGATAGGCTAAGCTCCAGGAGAGCTGTGAATCCCCACAATGCCCAGTGCAGTGCTGTGTGTAGAGGAAACAACGAATAAAAGCTGGTTAAACAATAGATACAATAGATAAATATCAATAGGTAAAATGAGAGCCAACAAGTCATTGGACATTCTGTTTTCTTTGCAGTTCTAAAACCCATTGTAACTGTGTTTTAACATAGATCTATCCAGCATCATGGGGATTCACTCAATAGAAAAGTCTAGAAGGCTGACTTGGGAGTCAGCGCCCGCCAGCTCAATCTGCTTTCCAGAGCAGTGAGGGGGAGGGGGTGGTGTGAGGCTTAGGGCTGTGAAGTTGGCCTTGATTCAGGTCAGCCTGAGCTCTGCTATGGTTATCTGTGAACACTGGACGTGCTATTTCTTTGTGCTCCAGCCACGTGGTGTGTAAAATGAGGGTATTATCTACCACGTAGGATTGTCATGAGGATAAACCGAGGTCATAGGTGGAGGTGCCTGCTTCACGGTCTGGCATCTCATACGCACTCAGTGATGGCTTGGCTTGTCTGCCTGAGGTTCTGGGGGAAAAATCCTTTGGTTTTGCTGAGTTTGCCTCATGACATTCCCTTGAAGAAGGCAGGTCTCCTAGGTGTCCTGTTTGAAAGGTACTGTCATGTGTCACTTAATGACAGAGGAAGGTTCTGAGAAAGGCATCCTCAGGTGATGTCATTGTTGTGTGAACATCATGAAGTATACTTTTACAAATTAAGACACCAGTGATCACTAGGTGATAGAATCTTACATACACATAGCCTGTCAGTGATTACACAATGCAGGCATGTATTTCTATCTGGGGAGTTGGAATATGAGTAATATTCACATTTCATAGCACTTTGAGCTGGACTAGAAACTTCTTATTTTATGGATGGTGAGATTAAGGTCCAGAGAGGGTGAGCAACTTGCTCCTGGTTGCAAAACCAGAGATAGGGATGAAAAATTAAACCCAGTTATCTTGACTCCTGATTAGTTTTCCTCCTCCTCCTCCTCCTGTCTGGGGTTGCTAGATCTCACAAATAAAAATATAAGATGCCAGTTAAATTTTGAATTTCAGATAAACAACAAATACATTTTTAGCATAAGTATATTCTATGGCCATTAGTTAAATAAAAATGAATAAATTAGAAAAATAGATGTGTAGGGGATATCAGATATACAATTAAATTATAAACTAGAATAAATTAAGCTGGGTATGGTGGTGCATGCTTGTAATCCCAGTACTTGGGAGGCTGGGACTGGAGGATCTGGGTTCGCGGCCAGCCTCAGCTACTTAGTGAGGCCCTCTTAGTGAGACCCTTTTTCAAAATAAAGAATAATAATAAAAAATAGGGCTAGGGATGTATCTCAGAGGTAGAATGCCTCTGGGTTCAATCCCCAGTACTACAAAAAAAAAATTAGAAAAAACAGATGTGTAGGGGATATTGGATATACAATGATGCCATTAGCAAACTGTTTCAATAGGCATTGAGATCTTGCCTTTAAAAGGGGGGAAACAGCTGGGCATGGTGGCACATGCTTGTAATCCCGGTCCTTAGGAGGCTGAGACAGGAGGATCACAGGTTCACGGCCAGCCTCCACAACTTAGTGAGACCTTGTTTCAAAATAAAAGAATAAAATAGGGCTGGGGGTGTAGCTCAGAGGTAGAATGCCCTGGGTTCCATCCCCAGTACCACTTAATAAATAAATAAATAAATAAATGGAAACGCCACTTTAGAAGAAGTGAAGGTGTTAATTTTTAAAAAAAAACTTGCTTTCTTTTTTTTTTTTGCGGTACTGGGGATTGAACCCAGGGGCATTCTACCTCTGAGCTACACCCCCGGACCTATTTTTTATTCTTTATTTTAAAACAGGGTCTCACTAAGTTGTGGAGGGCCTCACTAAGTAGCTGAGGCTGGCCGTGAACCCGGATCCTCCGGTCCCAGCCTCCCAAGTACTGGGATTACAAGCGTGCGCCACAACGCCCGGCAAAAACTTGCTTTCTTAAAATTTTTGTGTGTGTGTGGTACTGGGGATTGAACCCAGGGGCGTTCTACCTCCGCGCTACACCCCCAGCCCTATTTTTTATACTTTATTTTTGAAACCGGGTCTCATGAATTTGCAGAGGGCCTCACTAAGTAGAGAGAGAGAGAGAGACAGGGAAAGAGAGAGAGAGAGAGAGAGAGAGAGAGAGAGAGCGCGCTGAGGCTGGCCGCGAACCCGGATCCTCCGGTCTCTGCCTCCCAAAGTACTGGGATTATAAACGTGCGCCACCACGCCCGGCTCTTAAAAAATTTTTGAACATATCCAAAAGAAAAGTGGGTAGTAAAATAGGTCCCTAGATGTTCATAGTAATTGTCAAGATATTGCCATGTTCATCCTTAGTCTTCTGCCCCCTTTGCTGAATCAGTTTAAAAAGTAAAGCCTATAATCCCAGTACTTGGGAGGCTGAGATAGGAGGATTGCAAGATCAAGGCCAGCCTGGGAAACTTAGTGAGACTTTATCTCAAAATAAAATAAAAAGTGCTGGGGGGGTGTAGCTCAGTGGTAGAGTGCCCCTGGGTTCAATCCCCAGTAAAACACACACACATACACACACACACACACACACACACACACACACACACACACACACGTATATAGTATATTTTACACAATATATACAAATATATTTATATATAAAACATATATAAATATAAAGTAGAGCCCAGACATTACATCATCTCACCCTTACATACTTCACTATGCATCTCTAAAAACAAGGATGTTTTTCTTACACTAGCGTGATGCCACTACCCTGCCTAATAGAACTAACAGTAATCCTTTGAAATCTTCTTATACCCAATCCATCATCATATTTCCCTGACTGTCTCAAAAATGCCCTTTTACAATTGGTTTATTTATTTAATTTTTAGCACCTAAATGCCATCCATGTCGATGGCACAAAGACCCAAAGGGGATGTGCAAACGGTGGAGTCATAAACCTTTGTTCATGAGGTAATCCGTTCTAATAGTTCCATTGCATTATTTGTGAGAGATGAAAAAGGAAGAAAATGTAGAGAAAACTTTTTTTGGTTTGATTTTTGGTCTGATTGATTGAGTGTGTGTTTACACAGCTTCATTTATAAAATGAGGGTGATAATGTAATGATCCTTACTCAGAGATTTTGGTGGTCCCATGGAAAGCTATCTGAGAAATTGACTCTTAACCTAGTACTTGGGAGACTGAGACAGGAGGATCGCAGGTTTGAGGATCGCCTCAGCAATTTAGTGAGGCCCTCAGCAACCTAGTGAGACCCTGTTTCAAAATAAAAAATAAAAGGGCTGGGGGTAAACTTTAGAGGTAGAAGACCTTGAGTTCATTCCCAAGTACCAAAAAAAAAAAAAAAAGAAAAAACCAAAAAGGATAGTGACAAAATATATCAGAGCTGAATAACCGCAGCATCTCTCCCACCTGACTGCTTCTGAGCCACCTCAGTGCTTTAAAAACATGGCTTCCCCAGCTCCCCCTGGACCCACTGAATGTGAATATCCCCATGAGGGGCTCAGGAAAATGTTTTAAGCAATCTCCTAGGGTAGTTTAGATGACTAAATTTGGGGACCACTGATGTCACCCCAGTGTCAGTAATGATACTGCCCAGGCTGTGGGGTGGGAGCGAATGCGGTGAAGAAGCTGGGACCACTTCCTCCCCCCTCGCTGTGATCGCGTTAGGAGCCCAGGTGCGCCTCGTCCACACCCTGGACACCTGACTTTGGGATGGATTAGAATTCCTCAGCTTACCTTGTCTTCTGCAGCATCTAATGTATCGCCCAGCATGTCATCAAAGTGCAATGCATATCTGAAGAATGAATTACATGGTTGGCATTATTGAGAGTTCAGATGGAAGGCATTTCAGATGGTCAGTCCACAAATGATACAGGAAACCGGTGACTGTTCTAGTTCAGGAGGACCCCAGGTGTTTTTTTCTTTTTTGGTCCTGGAGATTGAACCCAGGGGCATTCTACTTATGAGCTACACCCCCAGCCCTATTTTAATTTTAATTTTGAAACATGGAGGGTCTTACTAAGTTGCTGAGGGCCTTGCTAAATTGCTGAGGCTGGCCTCGAACCCGAGATCCTTCTGTCTCAGCCTCTCAAGTACTGGGATGACAGGCATGTGCCACCATGCCTGGCTTTAGGACCCCTGATTTAAATGGGAATGGTCCAGAGAATGGGATTAGTACTCAATAAAATATGTCTTCTGGTGCTTCACTTTTGTGTACAGGTGGGGGCTTTTTGTTTGTTTGGTTGGTTTTGAAACTTTCTCCTCCTCCAATCAAAAGTGGCTTTGAGGAGCTATAGGACTGGAAGCACTTTCATGTCAATGTAGAAATGGTTTAAAAGGCTTGACTTTCCAAGGGTACTGGCATTCCAACCAATGCAAAGAGAAGGGCTGTCCCAATGGCCGGAGACATTTGGTAGGGAGAGGACTTCTTATCGGCCTTGATGTTACCCCACGTAGGCAGTACCTTCTGGTAAGGCTGTCCCTGCTGGTTCCAAACCCTGACGATCAGATTTTCTTGATCCTTATTGGTGGGGTGGAAACTACGGGAGCTGCTTGCTTTGCCATCTCTCCAGAGGGAGGACTCCCCTGTACTGCACCACTTGATAATCTCAGACCAAGAAGTGTGTTGTGGGGATCTTCTCAGAGGTTTGTGAACTATAGTCTTTCAAAGATGGGGGGTCCAGAACATTGTGCTTTATGCCTGAATAGCAGTGATGACTCACAGTGGAGAAGACACTGGAATTGAGCCAGGAGAAGGTCATTAGGGGAGGAGAAGAGATAACAGACTCTTCATGTAATGGAGGGAGGAAGCCCTCTGACTATCATGTGCACAGCGGTACAAAGAGGAGGTGACATAGTTCACCCACAGAGAGCTGACCCTGTGAGAGTGTCGTGTCCTTGGACCTTGTTTTAGAAAAATGCCCAGAGTGGATCTATTCTTTGAATTCCTAACTCCCCATCCACACACACACACACCTTGAACCAGGTTAGTAAAGTTTCATGGGAAGTAGGCTGCAAAAGAGTCCACTGGGAGGTTTTCAAATTTAATCTTACTGCACAAGATTTGTTAATACAAAACATAACGAAAACTCTCTAAAATAAATAAATAAACCCTTGTTGGAGAGCTGACCAAGAGAACCAGTCACAACAGATATTAAGGCCTTGTCACCAAGCGGTCACTCAGGTCAAGAGGTGGGGGAGGTCAGAATTCCACACGTGCGTGGGGAGAATGACAGCTCTCGGCTCTGTAATCCTGGGACAACTGCCCTGTGCAGCTGCCCCTGCACCTCTCTGTTGCTTCTGCCTCCAGTTCCTTTGTTTTAAAAGCCCAAATGCACCCAGCGCAGATTGAACAGCTGCTTGGTGCCATGCATGTTCTCTGCTCTCACTGGATATTTGGTCCCTGGGCTGTGGTGTAGGTGGCACTTTGGGGATGGTGTATTGGTCTGTTTTCTAGTGCTATTAACAAGATACCAGAGGCTGAACATTTTATAAAGATGGAAACTACTTAGTATGGATGCCCATTTTGTTCTAAACTGCAGCACGCATGTTCAGGAAGGTTCCTCTCAAGATGGAAAAAAAATGGTGGTTTTGTGTGCTTTACACTGCCCTCAAAAAGTTATTTACATGGGTTTCCCAAAGCCTAGGAAGAAAATGTGTTTCTTTAGAGAGATTTAGAACATCTGCCAGGTACCTGGGTAGAGCACCGCCTTTCAAGTACATCTTTCCTTCCTCTCTGCTCTAAACAGAGTCTAACTAATGCTTCCCTCCAGTTCCTTGGGATGGGGGAGGAGGTGGGTTTACTTCTGATTCACATGGCCCTGATGGTGTGCCCTTTGGAGTTCCAGATAAAGCGTATGTGTTGGGGGTCCATTAGTTTCTCCACCTTAGATGACTCTGCACTTTGACTTTTATCATCCTAGCCCAAGAGGCCATCTCCCTTGCAGCCATTTTTCATATCTTATCTGTTTCTTTCAGTTTACAAATGTCGTTTGCCTCACTGAGTTCTTTTATCACAGCCTGCCAGTTCCTTGCTATGTTTTCAGCTTTTCCATACTTCTAAGAAGATAGATTTTATATTATATATATATATATATTTTTTGTGTGTGTGTGTGTGTGTGTGTGTGTGTGTGGTACTAGGAATTGAACTCAGAAGCAACATCCCCAGCCCCTTTTTAATTTTTTTTGTTGGTTTGTTTTGAAACAGGGTCTTGCTAGGTTGCTGAGAGTCTTGCTAAGTTGCTGAAGCTGGTCTTGACCCTGTGATCTTCCTGTCTCAGCCTCCCAGGTACTGGGATTACAGGTGTACGCCACCATGCCTGGCTAATTTTTTTTTCCTTTAGAAGGAAGATTGGGGCAAAAAGCATAACTTGCCATAACTGGATACCAACTTCTGATCATAAAGAGCATTGCCTTTCTTCTGGCTAGTCTGAAGCTGGTTATTTTGAGTCTTAACTAACAAAAACATTAAAGCTGGGCGTGGTGGCACATGCTTGTAATCCTAGTACTTTGGAGGCTGAGACAGGAGGAGCGCAGGTTCGAAGCCAGCCTCAGCAACTTTAGTGAGGCTCTCAGCAACTTAGCAAGATCCTGTCCCCCCCGCCCAAAAAAAAAAAGGTCTGGGGGTGTAGCCCAGAGATAGAATGCCTCTGTGTTTGTGTTCCATCCCCAGTACCACAAAAAAGCAAAACAAAACAAAACCAAGTATTAGGCCAGGTGTGGTGGCACATGCTTGTAATCCCAATACTTGGGAGGCTGAGACAGGAGGATCTGGGTTCATGGCCAGCCTCAGCTACTTAGTGAAGCCCTCTGCAACTTAGTGAGACCCTATTTCAAAATAAAGAATAAAAAATAGGGCTGGGGGTGTAGCTCGGAGGTAGAATGCCCCTGGGTTCAACCCCCAGTACCACACACACATACACACACACACACAAAAAAAAAAACCCACAAAATATTAAAAAGTTCTTTACACCTGATTTTGGATGATCATAACATGAATTTAGTTGGAGTAATATTTTGTTAACTAGATGACAGGCTAGTTTACTGCCATCAAAATAGCACTGAAATCAAATTGTTTTGTATTCTTTGCAAAATAAGAAGGAAATTGTCCATGAGCTATGTTCCTGGGATTTTTAATGATTTATGAGATGGGTATTTCAAATTTCTTCAATAAGGTTTTTATCTATTTCAAATACAGGTAAATATTAACTAGGCAATGGAAATAAGTCACGAAAAGGCCTTACTTGAGTAAACAATGACTAAACCACGGGGCACAAGATAGCAGAGCACTGCCTTATGAAACAGTGACTCATTACTACCGTTCCTCCCTATCATGGGGGAGATCAGGAGATGATTATACCTCCTCGTGTTTCTCCTCCAGCAATGAATGAGAGCCAGACTGGTCTACCCCAAACACTATTTGTCTACTTGCCTGCAGCCTAGCTGCATTATTATTTTGGAGAGGCCAATGAACAAAATAAAAGAGAGAAAAATGAACCAACCAACCAAGCCAAAAAAAAAAAAAAATAGAAACCTAAGGCCTTCCACACAAATCCTGGTCTTGGGGGAGAAAGTTTACTTCTCTGGGTGTCAGTTTTCTCAACTGAAAACATCAAGAGCCAGGTGTGGTGGCACACGCCTGTAATCCCAGTACTTGGGAGGCTGAGACAGGAGGATCGCAGGTTGGAGACCAGCCTCAGCAACTTAGTGAGACCCTGTTTCAACATAAAATATAAAAAAGACTGGGAGTGTAGCCTGGAGGTAGAATGCCCTTGGGTTCAATCTCAGTACCAAAAAAAAAAAAAAAAAAAAAAAATCGAGGATTGCATTGGATCTCTTTCCCCAAACATGATGCACATGCTTGTGGTGGGAAGCAAGAATCTTTTAGAGCAGGCAGGCATTTAAAAAACAATTTAGATATTTATATATTTCTCACTGGTTTTAGGAAAATCATGTAATTGACAATTAAATCCATGATTTCATACATTTGATAGCCTTTAGGACGAGGCCATGTGAGTTCATTTAGAGTTGATTTTTAAAAAATATTAACTATGGTGTATAATTACAGTGCACAATAAAGTATAAAAAGATATGATAAAGCTATGAATTAAATGCTGGAAGAAAGTGGGTTTCTCACACACACAAAAATATTAAGTTATTAACAGTTCATGTAGCATGGAGGTATGGCAAAAAAGACAAATATATGGTGGCCAAGTGACTGAACTTTGGTGGCGGAATCAGGTGATCCTTGAGATCGCAACCAGCAGGACCATTCTGGTACTCAGTGACCAGAGGAAAGACGTTTTCATAAATCCCCACAGCAAGATCCGTCTCTATCACACAAGAAGCCTCTTTTCCTAGGATTTAGTGCCCCCAGGAACTTTTCTAGCATAGTCTGAGCATAGTCCAAATCACTGGAACATTCCAAGACTTTAAATTTTCCGTTTATATCATTATTATTATTATTATTTAATTTGAGTGGTGTCTGAAAGAGACCCGCGGGGAGGAGTTTCAGGGAAACTTACAGATCCGGTGAGGTCTGCTCCCCTGACAGATGAAGGGACCGCAGTGGGAGGGCGGGGGATGGCAGGCCCTGGACTTGCCCAAGGTCATTGCACTGGTCAGGAGCCATCCCTCCCAGGCTTCCTGCACCACACTTTCTTGAAAGAGACTATTCAAGCTGGCCAGGCATGGCACATGCCTGTAATCCCAGTACCTGGGAGGCTGAGACCGAGGATCACAGGTTCGTGGCCAGCCTCAGCTACTTAGCGAAGCCCTGTTTCAAAATATAAAAAATAAAAAGAGGGCTGGGGGTAGAGCCCCCAGGTTCAATCCCCAGTGTGGGGGTGGGGAAAGAATCCCAGTGGATATTACTTCTTCCCAGGATGCATTTGTATTTTCTCTTACAAAGGATCACAAAATTTTGTTTTTACAACTTTTTTTTTGGTTATAGAAGTAGTATATATTTATGAAGGAAATTTGGGAAATATAGGTGAGCATAAAAAAGAAAATAATTGTAATCATACAGTGTGAGAGTTATCAACATTTTGGTATATAGTTCCTTACTTTTTCCCACGATCTACTTAGTGTGTGTGTGTGTGTGTGTGTGTGTGTGTGGTGCTGGGGATTGAACTCAGGGGCGTTCTACCTCTGAGCTATACCCCCAGCCCTATTTATTAATTTTTATTTTGAAACAGGGTCTCGCTAGGTTGATGAGAGTCTCACTATTTGCTGAGGCTGCCCTTGAACCTGCAATCCTCCCGTCTCAGCCTCCCAAGTACTGGGATTATAGGTGTGCACCACCACACCTGGCTCTACTTCTTTTTATTTAAAAAAATCAGGATCATGTTGGATGTGCTGTTTTGAACTTGCTTTTTCTTTCATGTAACAATGTTGTCATATTCTTTCCCCCTCACATTATTAACTATTTTCCTATAGTAGTAGAACTGACTAGATTTCTGGAAGGCCTCATGGAAGAGGTGGCATTTGAGCTGGGCTCTGGGACAGGTGGCGGTTCACCAGGGGAGGCCACACTTGAGGAGGCCACACTTGAGAGCAGCATGGTGAAGGTTATGGAGGCAGGAAGGGCAGGGAAGGTTTGGGGGATATCATGTTGTGTAGCAGGGACAGGGCAGAGGAGAAAGGCAAAGAGAGAGAAGCCTGGATGGAAGTTATTTTATACTTGGTGTGGTGTAAAGGGCTCTTTCCACATTGGCCCCAGTGTCCCTTTCAACGCCGTCCCCCACCTGTGCTTCAGCCACAAGAGCCAACTCTACCCCCAAACACCCAGGCCTTCCCTTCCCACGTGCACACCTGGGCCGGCTGCTTCCTCTGCCTGGACATGGCCGCGCGCCCATGTTCTTTCTTTCCTCCAAGATCCAGTTCCAGGCCCCTGCTGGGCCCCCGCGCCACCGGGCAGGCTTTAGCCCTCTCTCAGCTCTCCGTGGTTTGCATGTACCTTTATTACAGCACTTGCCCACTCGCATTTTATTTTTTTTTGTGGGATGAAGCTGGGAGCGAGGTCATTTATATGCAGGCTTTTGCTTCTCCTCTCTAATTTAGGATTCGATTCTCTCAGACCCCAGCTCTATGGCACCTTATGATCATGAAGTGCAGACGCCATTCTGCCTTTGCGTGGCCTTCACACACCTCTCCCCACGAAATCATTTCTGCTATAGAGGGGGAAAATCTGAGGGTCAGTGACATTATTAACCAAGTAAATTAATTTTTTTTCAAACCTCCAGGCCCAGTCTAAACTATATTAACATTTTCTTTATTATCTTCTGTCCCCATCAGGCTCTTTAAAAGCAGGCCTGGTTTAAAGCCAATTAAAGGCAGATATTCTTTTTTTTTTAAGACTTCTATGAATTTGTAATTTAATGTTAATAGAACATTATATATGCATAAGCAATGAATGAAACCATTAAAAAAAGAATGTTACTCTAGAGTATCTTGATAGCTTCAGGGACTTTATGAATTTGTTTCTCGATCTTTCTGATTGAGAACTTAATCCAAAGCTGAGCATCTAGGGAAGTATTTATATTTCCCTAGGTGGATTGTATCTGTAGTATTATATCTGTAGTATAATCTATATAAAAAGTACATATGTCTATATTCTAAAAGGGGATTTAAAAAGTCTAAGAAAATCTGTACAAATTTGTCATCTTAGATGAATCTTCTTTGTTCTCTTCTTCTTTAGACAATTTGGGGAGTAGCTGCTGTGCTACTAGGGTGGTTTTCTCTATAGAGGGACATGTAGAAGGGGAGCCTGGAGCTGCCCATCTTGCACTGATACATTTTCTCTGCCTGGATCAATGCCCTCTTGGGTTAAGGAAGATAGATCCCACCAAGGACACCCAATTCATTTCGTACATGTATGTTTCTACATGAATGGGGTCCTTTACTAAATTGTTCAATTGTTTGTTTTATTCAGTTACTAATACATCATACTCTTTCTGGGCAATACATAGAGGCTAACCTAATTCTTATTAGTGCTGTATCAGATTCCATTATATGGATATGGCCTAATTAGTCTAACCACTTCCCCTTAATGAACCATTCAATTATTCCCAGTTCTTTTTTGTTGTTATGAATACTGCAGCAATGGAATTCTTGAACAGCTTGATGGCTCGTGTACGTACGGCAGAACAATGTGTTCCAAGAGTCGGAAATGCTGGGCTAGAAGGTGTATGAACTTAAAATTTTGCTAGTGACTGGCAGGGCATAAAGGTGGGGTGGTGTAAGGCAATAAGGGAGCGTATCATTTCTAGAGAATTTAAAAACAATATGAAAACCAATGTAGGTATGCATTTATGTGTGTGTGTGGTGCTGGGGATTGAACCCAGGGGCATTCTATCTCCGAGCTACAACTCCAGCCCTATTTTTTATTCTTGATTTTGAAACAGGGTCTCACTAAGTTGTGGAGGGCCTCACTAAGTAGCTGAGACTGGCTGCAGACGTGCGATCTTCCTGTCTCAGCCTCCCAAGTACTGGAATTACAAGTGTGCGCCACCACGCCCGGCCACTAGCTTGTCTTCTTGGTGCCTTATTTTCCCCAACTGTAAAATGAGACACAAATGGTACTGACTATCTAGTGTTGTTGTCATAATTAAATAGGTCATTTTCCCAAAGCACTTAAGGCAATGCTAACAAATGGGAGCGTTTATTGTCCTTATCTACTAAGGGTTAGGCATTTAGGAGACAGAGGAGATAGATTTTTTTTTCCAGTTGCCTGTAAAACCCTACGACCTATGCATCATGACCCACATTTTTCAGTTCCAGTCATATGAGTAGCCCAAGGTGATACTGTTAACCAGCGGAGGAGAGGAGACTCTAACCACGACCTCTGATGCCACACCTGGGCTCCTTGCAGACCGGTGAAACAAAAACGAAATCACCTCACTCCATTCAGTGCTCTGGGCTAAATATCCAGGACAAAGTAGCCTGACTTCTTTTATCATTTAAACAATTTTTAATTAAGGGTTTATTCTAATTCTAAGAGAATGTTGGGCAGCTTATCGATTGCTCCTAAAGAGAGATGATCTAATTGGAAGGAAGACCAATGAGAAAGGGACCAGCTGTTTGAAGAGCATTTTTATGTTAAAGCTGGGAGTCATTTTTTGAGTAAAAAGCCATCAGGACACAATAAAATCTTTCTTTGGGAAAAAGGCAAAACCAGTTGCCATAGTATGAATAATTTGGAATATCTAGCTTTATGGACTTTGTGTTTAAAATACTTACTATATAGCCGGGTGTGGTGGTGCACGCTTGTAATCCCAGTACTTGGGAGGCTGAGACAGGAGAACTGCAGGTTCACCGCCAGCCTCAGCTACTTAGTGAGGCTCTCCGCAATTTACCGAGACCCTGTTTCAAAATAAAGAATAAAAAATAGGGCTGGGGGTGTATCTCGGAGGTAGAATGCCCCTGGGTTCAATCCCCAGTACCACCCACAAAAAAAACCTTGAAATATTAAGTGTGGGGTCTAAAATGTAAACCTAATATGTATTTGAAAAAGTCCCATGTAGAGGAAGGGCATGCTGACTCAGCTGCTTCCGTCTGGGGGAGGGGAGACCTGCAGTTGGCCCCCCCAGCTGCTAAACCACTTTTCTCTAGTCCTTGGTTTCCACCTGGGGGAAGTGTGTGGGCCGAATTAGATGACCTTTCAGGCATCTCATCAGGCTGTTGCTTTCCATAGCAGGGGACCTTGTAACTTTGCAGACTGCTTTGGGGTTGCTCAGTGGTGGGGGAGTGCCAGGAGTCTGGGGAATTCCCATAATATATAGGCATGAAATAAATATTAAAAAATAATTGCAGCACATTGAACCAAGAAAAGGATGAGTATCCTTAATCTTTAAAAAGGTTTTGACATATTAGGAAATGATGATCACCTTGCTAGAAAAGTAGATAAAACAGGTGATTTACAAAGGAAAAAAATTATACATGGTCAAAAAACAGACACAATTGTAATTTTCACCAATTGTAAATGAAATGCAAACAAAACCAAATCAAGTTGGTAATTATTATACCCAGCTATAGTTGAATAGTTGATAATGTGATAAAATTATAGTCTCACACATAGCTTAAATATACTGGTTCAGTTTGTCATTTCTTGTTCCAGTAATTGCACTCATGTCTACTTATCCTAAAGAAACAATCATACACTTAATACAAAATTATGTAAAAATGTTCACTCAATATTACAGTGAGCTGGGCATGGTGGTGCATGCTTGTAATCCCAGTACTTGGGAGGCTGAGACGGGAGGATCCGGGTTCGCAGCCAGCCTCAGCTAGCTGGTGAGGCCCTCCGCAACTTAGTGAGACCCTGTTTCAAAATAAAGAATAAAAAATAGGGCTGGGTTATATCTCGGAGGTAGAATGCACCTGGGTTCAATCCTCAGTACTGCAAAAAAAGAATATTATAGTGAAATTAAGAAGAATTATAATATTCAACAATAGGCAATTGGTTAAAAAATGCTACTATTCAAATAATGAAATTTTATGCAGTTATAAAAATTGTTAGAAAATTCTTGATATTGGAAATATTTACAATACAAATGCTAAGTTAAAAAAGCAAGGTCTCTCTCTCTCTCTCTCTCTCTCTCCCTCTCTCTCTCTCTCTCTCTACTTAGTGAGGCCCCCCACAACTTCGTGAGACCCAGTTTCAAAATAAAGTATAAAAAATAGGGCTGGGGGTGTAGTGCGGAGGTAGAACGCCCCTGGGTTCAATCCCCGGTACCGCAAAAAAAAAAAAAAAAAAAAAAAAGCAAGGTGTCAAACTGTATATAAAGTATGGTATTTGTTTTGGGAAAAAGTGAAGCACCAGGGGGAAAACCAACAGGAAAATGGACGCTAATATTTTAGAGCTTTTGGTTCTAGGTGGTAATTGGTTTTTGTTTTTGAATTGTCCATGTTTTTTAAATGGTTCATAATGTGTATGTGCCACTTTTACAACCAGAAAATAGGGGTATGTAGAGATGGATCACAGAAAACGAAAAGAGAAGCTAGCGGGAATGGGCGGTCACCTTCAGTCTGGTGGAGCCAGTCAATAGAAGGGAGGACAGCTGTGCACCATGAATGGCTTGAACTCATGTGTTGGATGATGGTGGTATGGCCAGAGTGAGGGTGTGGGGAACCCCTAGAACATGATGGCTTGCTTAGTCATAGATGGTACTTCAGAGTTGGGACTTGGTGGGGATCTGTCCAGACATCAGGCAGATTTCCTAGTTTTACAATAAGTAACAATCAGACAAGGAGCTACTTTAAGGGGAAAACATAAATCCTGAAACAGAAACTCCCTACCACCCCCTCACCTTTTCAGACACAAAAAGACCACCAGGGAAGAAGGTCTCCCTCACTCTTGGAGGTACTTTGATTTGTGATCTGGTTTTGGGTGATTAATACATTTTCTATCCTGAGTTTCTTTCCTCTTCCTTTTAAGTTATTTTCACTATGACTTTGTGCTCTTTTGCAAACTGCCAGTTCTGAAGAATTAGGGCAGAGAGACCAAGGGAAGTTAGAGAACAGTTAGGAAATTAAGAGTTTGGGTTATTGCAAAATAACTTCAAGAGCATCCTTTAGCTGGAATATGTTCTAGAGGTGACCCTTTATTTCTGGGAATAAATAGTGATGTCTTAGTGAGATGCAGTTGGAGTCTCTACTTCAAGCACAAGGTTTTCTTTTATGATCCTTATGCAGGGCTGTGACTCATCTTCCATATCCCTCCACAAGGAGGCAGCCTGTAAGCCTTTGCACTGGGAATCCTTTCAATAATGCCCCAACAATATTCCTTCAAATTCCTGAAACAAAGCAGGGCATGGTGGCATACACCTGTAATCCCAGTACTTGGGAGGTTTAGACAGGAGGATCATAGGTTTGAGGACAGCCTTAGCAGCGTAGAGAGACTCTCAGCAACCTAGTGAGACCCTGTTTCAAAACAAAAAATAAAAAGGGCTGGGGGTGTAGCTCAGAGGTAGAATGCCCCTGGGTTCAATCCCCAGTACTATACACACACACACACACACACACATACACACACACCCCTTGAAATAATCACTATAGCATAAAGTATACTTTTTTCCCAGCTAACACTTATTTTTGTATTTTCTCTATAACTAGAGAGTGAGAATAAAACTGCAGCTTGGGCAAAATGCTATAGAAAAAAAATTAAAAAGACCCCACCCTTTAAGACTTCTAACAGAAGATATAATTGATTATGGTGAAATCCTAGAACTAACTAAAGACTATGTCAACAATGAGGAATAGCTGTGCAATTATGAACTATTGAAACCATGGAAACTATCCAAGTGTGTATACTGCATTGAAATAAAAATTTTCAAAAATCTGAAAAAGTGTTTAGAAAATATATAAAAGTGTATATTTATTACAGAATGAAAGCGGACTGAGAATTTGGAGTGATAAAGTTGAGAGGTGGTTACACTATTTTTTCTAGTAAGTTGCTTAAGATGGTCTTGGGTTGCTCCCTCACCCCCCACCAAGAAAAGAATTGAAAACCAAGCATGCAGGCACCTTGCTAGCCTGGGGGGGGGGTTCCCATCGGTTCACCCCTTCCAAGCTAGTCCTGCCTCGCTTTGATGCCACCGTTCGGCCGACGTGGGTCACTGAGGGAGGCGCCGGCTGGGCAGAGCTGCTCTGGAGCATGCTGACTTCCCAGCATCTAAACGCGTTAGATTTGTGGCAGAATCAATTTCCTTAATGACTGAATTGGCTGCTGTCCCTGGGTCCTCCGTCCAAAGCTCTTGAGGAGGATGCTGGTTAGATGTCTTCTCTGTAATGGCCAGGCTGTCCCCGGCCGATGGCTGCTCTGGGTTCACATTTTTGAAGAAGCCACTTGGGGATTGCATCAGCATTTTGAAGTAAAACCACCGCCACCAAAGTCCAGCCACCCTAAAACCTGCAATAGTCATAATTAGTTAATAATAGCCACAATTCCAACTTTACATTATATTCTATTATTCTAAAGGGGCTCGGTCACAAAACAAAACAAGAGAGTGTTTCCACGTGTACCAAGTATTGTGAAAGCACAAGTTATTGGTGTGCTGTTGCCATTTCTGCCTGAGAAGGTTGGGCAGATCTGATTCAGACTTTACAAGTGAGGGTTAAACGCAAAAAGACCAGCAGAGTGCCATGATTCGGATGCCACGCATACACAGTGGGAATTACAGGGGCTCAATGGGGACGTGGGATGTGGCGGCGGTGGGCATTGGGAGTGGTGCCGGATCCCACCAGCAGCCCTCAGAGGAGACGATCTGGCGCCTCCTTCCCTGTGCCCTGCCTCGCTCAAGTCTGGCTCTGTCAGCACCAAGCCCTCCTTCCTGCCTCTGTGTCTGTGTCTGAACCAGGGAGGCCGGTTGTGTATCTACACATATAATACTGTATATATGTCACCAAGGACTGGGTGATTATTCAAGAAAGGTTGCAAGTCTACCTGACTGTCGAGCCCCTGCTCTTAACAGTGCACCTTGTTAACAGCCTTTGACATGTATTCATCGGGAAATCTGGCTTTAGCTCAGTTAACCTATTAGACTTATTTCATTTAAATAACCAAAAGTCTGAGACATGTACATTTCCCCAAGTTTCAGTCCAGCTGCATTGTGGACAAAGTAAAAATTTAAAATGTCTTTTTTTTTTTTTTTGGTCAGTGCTGGGGATTGAACCCAGGACTTCATGCATGTTAGGCAAGCACTCTACCACTGAGCCACATCCCCAGCCCCTAAAAATGTCCTAAAAGGTCTTGGCTCTGGACTAAGTTATAAGTGCATGGATTTAAGTTGCTCCTAGGTCTAAGGAGTTCAAGTCTGACTGACACCCTATGGAGCCCCTTCCTCAAATTTCTGGCGACTAATGGGTATTCAGAATCATGGCTTATGAGAGCCATACCATGTGTCTTCAGAAAGCGTCCAACCTAATGTTTGACATCTCAACTCCTATGGTATGGACATTAAATATTTGGGATTTTACATAAATAGTACTGAAAGCAGATACTATGATATCTTTCTATACAGCTCATTTTTATGAGGAAACCAAGACTTCGAGACATTAAGTAACTTGGCCAATGTCACCCACCTTAGGTGTGTTCAAAAAATTCATTCATGAAAATCATGTGATGACTTGACTAACTCATTTGCAAAGGCTTTTATGGATAAACAAATAGAAACCATGGGTTGACAAGGATAAAAAATGTCTTGAAAGGGAACGTCAGGATTTAGAGGAGTGATTTTTAAAAATGACATCTCTTATACAGGTCTGCTTCACACAGGACGTGTAGGGAAGCTCTCCAGCGGGGGAGGTCAGGAGGCCAGGTCGCATCAACAGCCTTTCCTCTGAATTTTGATCTGAGAGAGCTTTCCTTTGTCTGAGCTGGGCTGGCCTTGTGATAATGTCCTGCAGCAGATGGAACGCTGTCTCCAAGGCTGAGCTCATGGATTGCGGCTCTCTCACCTGCAAGCAAATGAGGAGCTACTTGGCCCTTTCATAAAATTCTGGTTCTGTCCTTTATTTTTGCAGTCTTGCTTAAGTGACAGGCACTGGATATGGTGGTTTTCAAGGATGTGATTTTGTTTAATCCGCGGCCTGGCACAGTTCTTGATACACAGTTGGCCATCTAAAAAAGTTGAAGGAAAAAAAAAAGTCTGTACAAATCTGATAAAACACACACACACAATGTTGAAGAAAGAAGTAATTCAATCCTCACAACATCTCTGAAAATCGGTTCCTAAATTTTTCATGATCTTACAGATGAGTAAACTGAGGCTCAGAGTTCAGGCAATGAGCTGAAAAAGCCGCACCGTTGTGTAGGTAACAAGGCCTGATTTTTATGCAGAAAACTTCAGCGAGTATTCATTCCATTTGTAACCAGTATGGGGGACAATCTCAAGGGAAAAACCACAGCAAATTGTTAGATTTCTATTTTCCTGCCTCAATACGAATTTCCTCATAAACCAAGCCCCTTGGTTTGACTGGGTGATTAATCAAGGAATGAAGGGAGATGCCTACCGTATCTGTCACTCATTACATTTATCTTTTTTTTTTTTTGCAGTTCCCAAAGTGGCTGGATTCTACTAGAAACTGAAGCCACGGAGAGAGCCCGCTCTCAGCTGCCGTCCAGCATTTTGAGCAGAAGCCTGTTATAGCTGCTTGGAAGCACCCCGTCCACATGCCAGGTTGCTACTGAGGTCTTTTACATGTGGCCCTGAGAGCAGTTCCTTGTGTTTTTTTTTATCACCAGGCTGATTTTAAAGATAAAATCAGCTCCAGCTCCTCCTCCTCCTCCTCCTCCTCCTCCTCCTCCTCCTCCTTCTCCTCCTTTTTCTCCTCCTCCTCCTCTTCCTCTTTCTCCTCCTTCTTCTTCTATTTGTACTGAGGATTGAACCCAGGGGCATTTTACTACTGAGCTACATTCCCAAACCTTTTTTAAAATTTTGAGACAAGGTCTCACTAAGTTGTCCATGCTGTCCTCCAACTTATGATCCTCCTGTCTCAGCCTCCCAAGTCGCTGGGATAACAAGTGTGCAACACTATGCCTGGCAGCTTCTGCCTCTTGATCGGGAGCATCGTGGGTGTGAGTGCTGAGGGGGGACAGGCCTTCGCTTGCTTAGCTGAGGGGAAGGATGGGTTTAGACAGGTGGGACTGCCAGCTAAACTGAGATGGGTCCCTAGGCAATCATTTTGCCAGTAAGGAAGCTCCCTATCATCAAAAAGGAAAAAAGGCTCAATCCCCCCCCCCTTCTCTTTCTGTTTTAGCTGGAGACTAGGCTTGGGAAGTTTTCCAGGTAGCAGGTGCCTCTCTCCTGGATGGAAGGGGAGAGATAGCATCCCACAGACTGCTGCCACGGGTCCTGAGAACACAAACTGCCTGGTCTTCACTCCCCTGGCTGAATGGCGCTCACCGTGGCAGCCCACTGAGGGCTCTTTCCTCGGGAATTCTGGACTTGCAAGCAGGCCTGCACGCTGGGAAGATGCTGAGCTCCATCAAGTGTGTGCTGGTGGGTGACAGCGCCGTGGGCAAGACCTCGCTGTTGGTACGCTTCACCTCTGAGACCTTCCCGGAGGCCTACAAGCCCACGGTGTACGAGAACACGGGTGTGGACGTGTTCATGGATGGCATCCAGATCAGCCTGGGCCTTTGGGACACCGCCGGCAATGACGCCTTCAGAAGCATCCGCCCCCTGTCCTACCAGCAGGCAGATGTGGTGCTGATGTGCTACTCGGTGGCCAATCACAGCTCCTTCCTGAACTTGAAGAACAAGTGGATCAGCGAGATCAGGAGCAACCTGCCCTGTACCCCGGTGCTGGTGGTGGCCACCCAGACCGACCAGCGCGAGGTGGGGCCCCACCGGGCCTCCTGCATCAATGCCGTGGAGGGGAAGAGACTGGCCCAGGATGTGCGAGCCAAGGGCTACCTCGAGTGCTCGGCCCTTAGCAACCGGGGGGTGCAGCAGGTATTCGAATGCGCCGTCCGAACTGCCGTCAACCAGGCCAGGAGGCGAAACCGGAGGAAGCTCTTCTCCATCAATGAGTGCAAGATCTTCTGAACCCCAAGACCCTCCACAACACTCACGAACTCCCCCCAAAGACTGATGGGGAGAGGGGAGCAGGCAAGCTGGGAAGGTCGGTGATCTTGCCAGGCACATCCCAAGTAGCCTCCCCTTTTGGATTCAGCTGTTGGGAGTTGGCCACTGGATGTTTATACTAACTACCTTCTACAAAGGGATCCTTGCCCGTACAATCTGAGACATTCCATGGGAAGCTGTGTGACTATTCCATCTCCAATTTAAAAACTAACATGGCCTCCATAATTTTGGACACTGAAGTGAGTTTCCCAAGTGTTTGATATTTAAAGAGGAATTTTATTTAAATAATAACAAAATGTATAGCTCTTGTATATCATTGGTCTTCATACTTGGAAAGTCTTTTCCTACACACTTACAAACTGCTGTATGAGTGAGATAACCCAGAGGGGCTCTGCCATATGTTTGTAGTGTGATTTTTGCCTGAATTTGGTCAAAACCACTTGCCTGTTGGATTTCTCTAGGTAATAGAATTTTTAAATGACCACACACAAATCCTTGCAATTCATTTTCCATTTACCTGTTATCCAGAGTTGTATATAAAATACAGTTCCATTACACAAGATATTTTAATACTGCGTAATGACTTTAAACAGCCAGCACTCTATTTTCTGTAATTATAAAAAGGCATTTCTTATTTACCTTTCCCTCAAAGAACTCCTGTCATGCACTAAGTATTCCTCTCTCATTCACTGAGATGTTGGAAGGAAATCTTTTGATTAGAGAATCATGCTGTTCCCCGTGATGGCAGCGGGACATGGGACAGAAGCAGGAAATCCCTTACTTCAGGGAGGCCGCCTGCACCTGCCCCTTCTTCTGACATGGTGGTTCTTAACTGGTCGCAGGTCTTGCAAAAGAGGGCAGGCTCGAAGTTCTGTATAGTGGTTAATTTGACAAATTTCTTCTCATTCACACTCTAAACTGGATGGCATAACATAATTTATTAATTTTATGATCTAATCTGAAAAATTGAAAAGGTGCCTATGTGTGTGTGTAAAAGGGAAAATGGTAGGATTTATAATCTTTACTATGTCATGAATATAAATTCATGAGTGAAAAAAATAAAAACAAAACCCCACAAATCCCAAGTATGGGGAACAGCAAAGCTGTATAGCAATTGCTCAGATAACAAAAAGTTATCAAGGACCCAGGCATGGTGGCACACACCTGTAATCCCAGCACTTGGGAGGCTGAGACAGGAGGATTGCAGGTTTGAGGCCAGCCTCAGCAACTTAGTGAGGCCCTCAGCAACTTAGAAAGAATCTGTTTCAAAATAAAATAGCTATTTTAGTGTAGTTCAGAGGTAGAACACCCCTGGGTTCAATCCCCAGTACAGCCAAAAAAAAAAAAATTATCAGGGTAAATACTGAATAAATTGGGACACACACACATGCACACACACACACACACACACACACACACACACACACATCCTCAAACCCTTCTATCTAATAGCTTAAAAGTAATGATGTAGCTGGGCGTGGTGGTGCACGCTTGTAATCCCAGTACTTGGGAGGCTGAGACCAGAGGATCGGGGTTTGCAGCCAGCCTCAGTTAATTAGTGAGGCCTCCGCAACTTAGTGAGACCCTGTTTCAAAATAAAGAATAAAAACTAGGGCTGGGGGTGCAGCTCAGAGGTAGACTGCCCCTGGGCTCAATCCCCGGTACCGCAAAAAAAAAAAAAAAGTAATGATGTTGCTTATCTTTTAAAGGTGAGAATAGAGGCATGCATAACTACTTGTGGAAGAAATTGTAAAGATATATAACTTACTACACCTGAATATATTATTTACTGCCCCAATCAAATATGGTATTGTTCATAAATATTGTTATGGTGTCATGTGACCATTACACATAAAAAGTAAGGCAGCTGGCATAAGTGACTGTGATGAGGGTTATGTTCACATGACCAAACTAATGTTCCAGATTCCTTCTTTGGTCAATTCTCTCTAGTTGTAATCAAATTCGTTCTCACCCCACACTGCTTTCTCTTCCCCTCTCTCCTCTCACCCACATTCAGTAAAGTCCTGAGACCAGGATCTTGGTCTTTGGTGGGAGGGTTGCCTCGAGTCCCCAGGGTTAACAGTTCTGCCTTCAGCCCTTATCTCAGGGCTCTGTCCTGGGACTTGTCCTTGTCTCCATATCATCTGTGTCCCTTAACTGAGGCCTCCTGGGTTTGGAGGGCTGGAGAGGTGACCAGGCAGGGGAGGAGACCGGGCTCATATCCTCCATATCCCTGCAACCAGCTTCCTGTCTTCCGACACATAAAAGGTCTTTTAGTAATTAACACAATTTCCAAGACCATTCTTTGCAGTAGGGTTATTTAACATGGTGGAAAATGAATTTCTACTCACTATCAGCCGTCCCTAAGTTTTTGCTTTCCTTCTTGTTGAGGGGCAGTGCTGGTGGGGTATCTGCAGGTGGGAAGGGCCTAGGCATCTGGTTCCAAGGGAGGGAAGAGGGGACGCTCTGGGTGGAAGCAGGGGAGGGAGGGGCGACAGGGAGGGCACAGTCAAATGGCTTTGCCATTGCCCCGGCGAAGACACAGAGATGAGTCCCATGCCTGTTGACAGGAGCCAAGCTTGAGGGCTCTGGGAACCCTCGCGCACAGAGGTCTGTGTGTGGATCTTCTCCAGGGGGGACTTGGTAGAAATGGAACCAATCAGTGTCTGTCTTCCCTGCTAGACTTCATGTTCTTGAATGCAGTGCCACCTCCTAGTCATCTCAGTGTCCCCAGGGTCTAGTGCAGGGCAGGAACTGTAGCTAAATAAAATTGTGTCCAACTGAACTGGAGAAAGAAATTGTGCTTCTGTGCCTCAAAACGATTATGGGAATGAAGCAGACCCTGGCCAGCCCGGAGGGGTATGGAGTAAAAACAGGTCGTCTCGGTGGAGTTCATGTGATGTGTGCTCTACATGCGCATGTGTTTTTTGCCTGTCTAGGTGAAGCCATGTGTTTCTTATACTTTGATGCTTGTGGTACCTTTTTGTAGACTTGTATGTCTAGTCTTAACCATTGCAGGTGGCAAAATTAAATATTCTCTTGTTTACATTAAAGGGTTGATTTGAGTGATTGAGTAATGAAATCATCCTCGTCTCATTCTGTCCGGGCTGTGATAATGAGGTCCCATATATGGCGTGGCTTACACAGCAGAGGTTTATTTCTCACAGTTCTCGAGGCCGGAGAGTTTGGGATCAGGGTTTCTGCATGTTCGGGCTCTGGGGTGGGCTGTCTTCCTGGTTTGCAGATGTTGGTCTTCTTGCTGTAGCCTCACATGGAGAGGGGAGAGATCCTCTCTCTTCTCAGAAGAGCACCAAGCCCATTCACGAAGGCGCCACCTTCTAGAGGGTCCGCCTCCTAACACCACTGCCCGGGGATCAGCTGACACATCTGAATTGGGGGACACAAGCATCCTTCCCATAGCGATGCTATTCTGTCTTACTTTACACTGACTAGTGAAATGGGGCAGCAGACTCTAGTGTGATGAAATGAGGCTGAGCGACCAGAAAACTGAAAGCACCCTTGTGGTGCGAGTGGGGCGCTTCAGACCTGCTGGACGCTGGGTTAAGCACTTGAATGTCATTATCACACCATGTGGCGTGTAAATGGCAGGCATTGTGATCAATCTCCTTTACACGAGAAAACTGAGGCTCAGCATGTTCCTGTGACAAGCCCAAGCCACGCAGCAGGTGAGTGGCAGTACCAGGAGTCTTGGGCAGATGTGTGTGACTCCACAGCTCTGCTCAAAACCACTGAGCCCCACTTCCTCCCAGAGCCGCCGGGCTGAATGGCCTCGCCACATCCTATCTCACAGAGCTCCAGGCCCCACCCCCACCAGCCACGGGGTCTGTACTGAAAAGATTATTTTTATTTTTTGCAGTACTGGGGATTGGACCCAGGGCTTCACACAAGCTAGGCAAGCTCTCTACCACTAAGCTACACCCCCAGTCCCAAAACATCATCTTTAAGTGAAATATTGAAAGCCTGATTTTAGCCCTCTCCTTTTATTTTTATTTCTGGCAATGAAAGTGGGACCCACCTAAGTCGTAGAGCACCGCCATTTGCAAAGTACCTATTCCAGGTGTCAGCTTTCCAGTGTAACTTCAGAGGCTGATGGTGTGTGAACTGATACAGATGAAATACATCATAATTTGATGCTTTAAAAAGCTTGGAGCCAGGTGCAATGGTGCACACCTGTAATCCCAGTACTTAGGAAGCTGAGACAGGAGGATTGCAGGTTGAACTTAGCGAGACCCTGAGCAACTTAGTGAGACCCTGTTTCAAAATAAAAAATAAAAGCTGGGCATGGTGGTGCATGCTTGTAATCCCAGTACTTGGGAGGCTAAGACAAGAGGATCACAGATTCGCAGCCAGCCTCAGCTACTTAGTGAGGCCCTCCACAACTTAGCCCTGTTTCAAATAAAGAATAAAAAATAGGACTGGGGTTGTAGCTTGGAGGTAGAATGCCCCAGGGTTCAATCTCTAGTAACACACACACACACACACACACACACACACAAAAAAAAAAAAAAAAAAAAGGACCGGAGGTGTAGCTCAGAGGTAGAATGTCCCTGGGTTCAATCCCTGGTACTAAAAAAATAAAAAATAAAAAACTGAAAGCTTGGAAAATGTGCCTTTTCTTATCTCACTTTTCTACCCCTCAGGTTTCATTTATTTCCTGTGAATGAGGGAGTGGCAAGGGGGAAGAGAACCTGGCTCTTTCCTTCCAAAGATTTCACACCCAGGGAGGTTCCTTTACCAAGAATGAGACGTGGTGGAAGGATTCCTGTTGGGCACATCTGTAGGCTTTTGATATGACAGTAGGGACAGGGCACCTATGTGAGCGTTTGTCCCCAGAGATGAGAAGAAGGCAATTCTTTTGGCTTGAGTGAGGTCAGCATACTTCATGGTGGGGACTTATTTGTCCTGAGACTATCTTTTCTGATCAAACAAAGAACATAATGTCTAGTCAAGATCTCAAACAGTTTTCTTTTTCCCCGAAGAAAAGATAAACAGTGGAAACTACTTGTGATATAAGTTCATAAAAAGTACTTGATTAGACCTAAAGTCCACATTAACTTTTTGGTAGATTCTGAAATATATCCTGATATAGGACCTAGTGGTAGATAGAAAGCCACAAATAAAAGGATAAAGAGGTCAGATAGTTGGGATGCATTTTAGAGTCAGAAAAATCTGGGTTATATGTCTTTCAGCCTCACCATTCTTTTCTTAAAATACATGTACTATTTTCTAGGATCCTCTAAAAGTACTATTATATTAATGATTATGAAAGTGCTTAATATCTGTAAACTGTCAGATGGGAGTGTTATTATGCCTTTGATAGATTCCCATGCAGAAACATAAACTGAATATTCTGGATCAGATTAGAATTTTCTAGAACTGCCAGGTGCTGGGATACATGCCTGTAATCCTAGTACTTGGGAGGTTGAGACAGGAGGATCGCCAATACAAGGCCAGCCTCAGCAACCCAGGGAGACCCTATTTCAAAATAAAAGGGTTGGGGATGTAGCTCAGTGGTAGAGAGCTCCTGGGTTCAATCCCCAGGACCTACCCTCCCCCCTTGCACACACACAGGCACAATGAATTTTCTAGAACTTATGGGCCACATGATAGGAAACCCACACAGAAGCAAGCTCCGTTATAACATTGCTAACTGAGTAAAATGACATATCAGATAATGAAAATAGCGACAGACTCCCTCTGAAGGTCTTCGGGTTCCAGGCCCCACGTTAGGCACTTTGTAGGCATTGCCTCATTTAATTCTCTGGACAGGCTTTCAAGGTAGACATTCTCTCTCTGTTGATGAGAAACTGAGGCACAGACTCATACATAGAGATGGTTCCCTTTTCCAGTCACTTTGCAAAATGTCTCAGTTTTACTATCTAATTTTGGTATCATTAAACCTGACCAACTAAAAATTATATGCTTAACTATATTAGTGTTCATTACCCTTGCTAATTTAGCCAGATCGTGCCGCTGAGTCCGGCTGCCCACGGAAGGGCATGCTGATGATGAGCGGTGGCAGTCTTCCTGCGCAACCTTCCTTTTGTCCTTCTTCCCCTAACCATGTCTCAGGTGGTTCCGATCCCGCTGTCCTGGCTGCTCTCTGCTCGCGGTCCCCACTCCTCCCACATCCCTTGTCCTCTCTTGTCCTGTCACTCTGTGGACTGAGTCACCCGGTCTTTTCTGGGCTGGCTTCCCCTTGGGTTCAGCTAATGGGTGACTCTCACAGGAATTGAGAGGGCAGGGGGAAGGGTGGCTGGGGGCTTTCTCCATGTCTTTCCAGCTTTGGTGCTAATTATTTGTAGTGAATCCCTCTAGGCTGCAGCTTCCTCTGGGCTCTAGGACAGTATTTCATCTCCTTGGCCCTCAGCCCTAAACATGACAAAGCTTCCGGCGTGGGCTTGATTTTGGATGCAGTGACATGCCTGGTGTGGTCCCTTCATGGAGACCTCTGCAAGCAGGGCTTTCATTCAAGTCTCTTCATCTGAACCACCTGGAATAAGTTGAGTTTTCTGCTGGACTCTGAGTGATATGCTCAATAAATATTAAACTCATTTATATGTATCGTCATGTAGTGATTACTCAACCCCATTGAAAGAGTTTGGGTTAGCAGCGTGGGTCACTGCCCTTCCCTGAGCCACAAGCTCCAGCAGGAGCACTCTCTACATCTATTTGCTTGGAAGAGAAAGGAGGAGTCTGGTGATTATTCTATTCTGAATAAGCAAAAGAACAATTCTAGGATAGCAATGTTTAAAAATTGTGGGTCATCCGGGCGTGGTGTAATTACGCTTGTAATCCCAGTACTTGGGAGGTTGAGACAGGAGGATTGCAGGTTCGAGGACAGCCTCAGCAAAAGCAAGACTCTCATCAACCTAGCAAGACCCTGTTTAAAAATAAAAATAAAATAGGGCTGGGGTATAATGCCTCTGGACTCAATCCCCAGCACCCCCCCCCAAAATTGTGGGTCTTCTGATAATATAATTATATTTAAGGAGCTCTGTTATTATTCATAATGTATAAAGAGTGGCTAGAATCAACAAGAAAAACAGCCCAATTTTAAAATGGACGATTCTCAGAAGAGCAAATATGCATGACCGATGAACGGTAGAAAATGCTGACTCTCACATGGAATCAGGGAAATGCAAACACGATCCACCAATGAGATACTATTTTCATTGTTATTGTTTTGGTGCTGGAGATTGAACCAGGGGCATTCTGCCTCTGAGCCACACCCCCAACACTATTTTATTTTGAAATAGAATCTCACTAAGCAGCTGAGGCTGGCCTCAAACCTGTGATCCTCCTGTCTCAGCCTCCCATGTACTGGGATAACAGGTGAGTGCCACTACGCCTGACTAAAGTATCATTTTCAAATGATCATATTGGCCAAAGAATTAAAAAGTATGCCAATATCAAGAACTGACAAGATATAAAATAATAGGAACTCTTATGTGCTGCTTGTGGGAGTATAAGTTGGTATAAAATTTTGGCATTACTTAGTAGTACTGAATATCCTACACCCTTGATCCAGACATTGCACGCCCTAGAGATAGACTTGAGTAGATTTCCTGGGAGATGTGGATAAGAATGTTCTTAGTAGCCTTGTAGATAATAGCAAACATCTAGAAACAACCTAATGTCACAAACAGAGAATAGCGAAATAAATTTTGGTGTATTCACACATAGACTACTATACAGCAATGAAAATGAATGAACTGTAGCTATGCATGTCAATATGGATGAGTACAGACAATGTTGAGGAGAAAGAGAGAAGTGGCAAAACAATAGATGCAGTATTATTCCATTTATATGTGAACAGAACTTAAAGATGTAACATTTAGGGTTTAAAAACTTTTAAAGCGCAGGCATGATTAACACAGCAGGGGTACGGGGAGTATGATGGCAGGGTCACCAGAGGTATGACAGGTTTTGGTAATGTTCTACTTCTTGAGTTTGGAAAATTGGTAATTCATTCATTTTTTTCTACTATTACTTCTTCCTTAAAAATATTCTTGCTGGGTGTGGCGGCACACACCTGTAATCCCAGTACTTGGGAGGCCGAGACAGGAGGATTGCAGGTTCGAAGCCAGCCTCGGCAACTTAGTGAGGCCCTCTGCAACATAGGGAGATCTTATTTCAAAATAAAAAAAATTAAAAAGGCTGGTCATATAGCTAGGAGGTAGCTTGTAGTGAGTTCAATCCCCAGGACAAAAAGAATTCTTATGTACTTTATATAATTTTTGTGTTTATGATGTAATTAATAATTTAAAACAGTTTTTAAAAGTTCTGCAGCTGAATTGCCTGGACTTGAATCCCAGCTCTGCCACTCACTAGCCCTGCAGCCTGGTGTGCGTTACCTGACCTCTGTGTCAGTTTCCGTGTGTGTAAAGTGGAGGAAACAATGTAGAGCAGTGAGCATTAAAGGAGCCCATGCAGGCGGAGGCTGCTCGATGTCTGGTGCACAGTGTGTGCTCAATAAATAGCAGCTACAGTAGGCGATTGTTGTCTTACACACCTCCGGGCCCAGAGGACCCTGCTGGCTCGTGGATGAAGAGACTGAAGAGGTCTTGAGGCTGTCACCTGCCTTGTCAGAGCCTGGCGAATCTGGACCACCTTGCTCTTCCTCTCACCCTTTCTTGGTGTTGCTCTTTTCTCCAAGAGGAATGTGGATTTTTTACTTATTGGCTTTTCATAAGTCTGCTTTTGAATCCACGTTTCCTGGACTTCGTAATTTCTAGTATTATTTCTTAGCATAAGCAGGTGCCTTTGGGCATCTCACGGAAGGAGAGACAGAAGCTCAGTTCCTTGCCGTATATGGCAACAGATCTCCCCTCCCTTCTTTAATCGCTCAGCATTTGCCCAGCTCTTCAGGTTCTCTGTGAGGTTGATTCAGAGAAAGCAGAACACGCAGTCCTCCTTGGTAATCACGTGTCTCTGTGATGGGACTTTCTGTATTGTCTCATGGGGTTTTTCTTTTTTTGGTGGTACTGGGGATTGAACCCAGGGGCATTCTACCTCTTAGCTACACCCCCAGCCCTATTTTTTATTTTGAAACAGGGTCTCACTAAGTTGCGAAGGGCCTCACTAAGTAGCTGAGGTTGGTCATGAACCTGTGATCCTCCTGTCTCAGCCTGCCAAGTACTGGGATTACAAGCATGCGCCACCACGCCTGGCTCTCATCTCATGTTTATGTCTCCATCTCTGTCTGCCAGTGCGCCATGGCTTCCTGAGCCCCAAATTGAGCAAACAGACAATGTTTTGTATTCATGGGGTTTAGGATCTAGTTAGGGATAGGTGTGCAGACAATAACTATAAAAAGAAATAAGATCAATGTGGTTGAACAATCAATGCTATAATAAAATAAATTAGGAAGAGAGAAAGTATTCCATCACCGGGTAGGAGAGGGCAGCCTGAGGAGACGCCTGGTTGATGTTGATAGTGCAGCCACAGCTTGGGTTTAAGGCACACAAGCCCTCTGAAGAAGAGAGCAGGCCTGAAGTTTTCCCTGCTGGCCAGATAGGGACAAAGGGACACACGCCTTCCACCCTGGTCCTGTTTGATGTTGCCCAGTCCTGTACAGAAGTGACTGCCTTGGCTGGGGATTCCAGCCCATCTGTCTGCCTCTTGCTGAGGACTGAGGGACATTTCAGGGGCCAGATTAGCAAGCAGCCTGGAATAGAAAATTGACACGATTCCCAGAAGCTGAGGGCTTACGCAGGCACGTGGTTTCCAACAGATTCTGAACAAAAAGGAAGGAAATGACTAGGACTCCGGGTCTAGCTAGGGCTGAGAATCAAGAGCTTATCTGCTGGGCCCTGCAGAGCGATTCCAAGAATCTGCAGGCTGTGCCCACATGCGGCAGCCTGGGCCAGGGTGGCAGCGTGCTAGAGCCTACCACTCGCAGCAGCTGAACCCGCTGGCCCTTTATGGCCCTGTTGCTAAAAAAGTACAGTCAGGCACTCCAATCTGTCTGCAGAACTTTCACACTGGCTGAAAGAGGCAGGAGTGTCACTCCAGTGAGTCACTGGAATTAACCCAGGAGCTGCTGAGGATTTGGGCTGAAGATATTTTTCTAAGAGTTTTCAGAGAGCCTCAGATACATCACTGGACATGTATACTTCTCAAATATATCCCACCTCCTTCTGTTTCCTTTTTTTGTCACTGCCCTCTGCAGCCAGGTCCCCTCTCTCCATCTGTGAGGGCTCCTGCATCTGGAACGGTGCTGTGCCCACTGTACATGCGGAACCATATTTTGTACCTGGATCCGTCCTCATGATCGCCATCTCTGCACACTATTCACATGACACTTTAAGATTTTCCAGCGCTTTTCCATGCCATGTCATAACTGTGAGTATTCGGTCAGCACTCTGCAGGTTGCACAGTCCTTCGTGTGCAATGTCTCCCATGACTTCACAGCAAGGCTGGTGGGTTATTATCACTGGGTCACTTTACTGGCAAGGAAGCTAAGACTTGGGAAGGCTGAAAGAGTCTATATGCATGTAACTAATGGTCACAGAATCAGGATTTGTACACAGGTCTCTTGGCTCCAGGCTCTCCCTTGTCCAGTGCACCTTGCTTTCCTCTGAGGCTCAGGATGACCCTGTAGAGAGATGAGGCCTAGGAGGGTAATACTTCTTAGCGAGGCCAGACGCAGTTATTGACCAAAGGTTGAGGTCTTCTACCTCAAGCCCTGGCTGTCACTATTATTCTTATCATAGGAACACTTAAAAAAAAGAGTGAACCCACTACTGTGTGGTTGTCTTCTAAGTACTTTATGGTCTGAATGTAGGTATTCCCCCCAAATTCATATGTTAGACCCTAATGTGATAGTATTATAGGGTGGGGTCTTTAGGAGGTGAATGGAATTAGTGTCCCTATAAAAAAGGATTAAGGGAGTCTCCGTGTCCCTTTTACTTCGAGAGGATGCTGCAAGAAGGTGCATTCATGAGGAACGAGCCCTCACCAGACATTGAATCAGCTCACGCCTTCATCTTGAATTTCCCAGCCTCCAGAACTATGGGAAATACACTGGGATTGTTTGTAAAACCCCAGTCTGAAATACTTTGTTGTAGCAGTCCAAATGCACTCGTTAGGTGAGTTTAACAGATATAGATTATATCTCTGTTCCACAAATGGAAAAGTCTGAAAGGAGGACATTATCTGTAAACCCAGGCCCTAAACCATATTTACCACAATTCTCTGGACACCGCAGCAAAACCCTACTTTCTTCCCTCCTTCTGTTAGTGTGGAGACTTCCATCAAGGGTCTAATATCTACAGTAACATGGCCAGACTATTTTCTTCTGCTTCTTTATTATTTATGAGACTCACATTTTTGGGGGAGTTGGAAGACAAGTCAGGGAGGATTTAGAGCAATTCTGTCACTTGACAGATGAAGAAACTGACTCTCCTAGTGCCCCCCGGCCACACAGCTGGCTTCGGGCAAAGCCGGACTTGAGGGCCAGGCCTGGATTCCCAGGAGCTCCTGCCTTTCCCGCGGGTCTCACTCCTTCCAGCCTCTACTCCGGGGCTTTGGATTCTGAGATTTTTTTGATTCGGCCTTCAAAGACGGAAGTTTAAAGTTTTGCCCTTTGCTTAAAATGTTGAGGGCATTGGCAGGTGATTAAAAAAAGAAGAGAATGAAAATGTCAGGTGCAAAGGCCAGTGCATGGAACCAGCCAGGGAAGAGGAGCCAGAGGGCAAGGACGCCAGCCAGCAGCACTGCCTTGCTGCTCCTAACCGGCTCAACACTCAGCATGGAGCTGTGAGCCTTTGATCACTCAGCCAGACTTCATGGGTTTGGGGGTGGGTGTGGGGGAGGTCCCACCCTTCTGTCCAAATGCTCTGAAGGAAAATCTGCAGCCCAGCCTGATTGGACAGGTTAAAGGAATTATAAAGGACAAAGGGTTTGTGTGTGTGTGTGTGTGTGTGTGCGTGTGTGTGTGTATGTGTGTGTGTGTGTGTGTGTGTGTGTGTGTGTGTGTGCTTCTGGGGATTGAATTCAGGTGCGCTCTACCACTGACCTGCATCCCCAGCCCTTTTTAATCATTTTTATTTTGAGACAGGGTCTCCCTAAGTTGCCCAGGCTGGCCCCAAACTTGCGATCCTCCTGCCTCAGCCTCCCGAATAGATGGTATTACAGGCATGTGCCACCACGCCTGACTGACAAAGATGTTTTTTATAAAGGTGCTTTCTTGTCTGTCCCCCAAGTTATACAAATATTGTATGTCGATTGTTGAAAAGATAAGAGGAGGCAACACACACACACACACACACACACACAAAATAATAAAAATCACGCCAAATAACAACTGTTACATCATTTTTGCCTCTACTCTTCCAGACTTTTCCTCACCCACATATGTGTGTATTCTCACAGAAATAGAATTGTATGCATGATTTGCAATATGCTTTTTTCACTTATTATATTGTGAACAGGTTTCGATCAGCATGCTCATGAATATACACACTCCTACACTGTTGTGTGTAATGGCGGTGTGGAAGCTAGACCAGACATTTCCCTGGAACATGGAACCACTTTTGTTAATTGTATCTGTGGGCTTTTCTTGAATTTGTAGTGGAAAGCGTGCATGTGCAGCTGGGTGTGGTGGCACATGCTTGTCATCCCAGTACTTGGGAGGCTGAGACAGGAGGATCCGGGTTCTCGGCCAGCCTCAGCTACTTAGTGAGGCCCTCTGCAACTTAGTTTGAGACCCTGTTTCAAAATAAAAGATAAAATAGGGCTGGGGGTGTAGATCAGAGGTAGAATGTCCCTGGGTTCAATCCCCAGTACCACACACAAAAAAAGAAAGTGTGTGTGTGTGTGTGTGTGTGTGTGTGTGCATATATGTGTATGTATCTCTATATATGTTGTGAATACCTATATATCATGCATACCTGTATCTAACTATATCTGGCTTTTCTTAGAGCCATAGTAATAACCACAGCTATCCATCACCATGTGCTTTATATATATATTGATTTATTACTTTCTGTATATATTACTTTCTCTATACATATTGATTTATTTACTTACTTTCTGTAAGTGCCCAAGATGAAGGTATTATCATCATCCCCATTTTGCAAATGAGAAAACTTATGTAAGATCAGACTCTCAGCATGGGGCAGAATCAAGACTCGATCCAGGCAATCCAGCCCCCGCCTGGGCTCCCGCCCACCTCACTTCCAATAATGGCTCCACCTATTTGATTCTGTACTCTTGCTCCTTCATTGCATAAACTGGGAGAGCCTGCTGGGGACATCTATTCTCAGGAAGAAAAACCTTAGTTTGACAGATGTCTTGAACTTCCTGGCAAGTCACCTGCAAGTCCAAGACAGGGTTTGATGACCTGGCATCCAGCTCTTGGCTCTGCCATGCCGCTGGCAGGTCTATCTACCTTCTCTGCCCTTCCCGTAGGATTGATGTAGGACAGAAGAAATAAATAGCTAGAAAGGAGACAGACAGAAAGGAAAAGTAAAATAAAACTTTTATATAAGAACCTGGTGCTGAAGTGCCTCCATTTTTATTCCCCAAACCAGTTCTCTTTCCCAGGCCTGACTCTTCCAAGTTCCTGGGAAATCTGTAGATCCTAGAGTTAACTGAAAGAAACTATAATTGCCCAGTGCACTGTTAACAGGCAGATATGATATCTTGAGAAACCTATACTTTAGGGGACTCTCCAGCTTATCTATTGATCAGATGATGGAGACCTCAATCAGCGTGAGGACCCTAAGGCTGACCAAACCCCCAGACACCGCCTCAGGAGTACAGGGCCGAAATCATCCTCCCTAAGGCTGACCAGACCACCAGACCACCAGACACCACCTCGAGACTACCAGACTGAAGCCGCCCTCACATACCATGCCTCATAAAACCCCCTATAAAAGAAGAGCTCCAAACCCCCAAAGTCATCTCTCTCCCTCTGGAGATAGCTCGCATTCTCCCTTGAATGTATATTTCCTACTTTCCTAAATAAACCTCTATGTCTCAGATTGGTATGTGCTGGAATTCTTTCCCATCAAGTAAGCCAAAGACCCCATTGATCATGAGTTGAGGAATCCACCCTACCCTGGTGACAGGATGGGCTCCATGCTGAAGGTGGCTTTCAGATTCCTTTTGTCCCACAGGCTCAAGCCCTCCAGCAAAACAGCTGGGGCAAACACAGTGTCTTGTTGACACCTCAGAACAGAACCCCTGCGCCCCGCCAGGCTCTCGGAGCCGCTTGGCTCCATTTTACCAGACTTCCTCCCAGGAAGGGCTGGGAGGGGGCCTCGGAGAGGAAGGAAAGGAGGGGGCCCGGGGGAAGAAAACCCCCATCCTGCCACAACACAGAGCCTCGGATTTTGCTCTGCTTTGATGCTAACGCTCTGATTCTCCCTGTGTGTTCTGAAGTTCAAGGGTGGAGTGGTCAGGGTGGCTCCACAGCTTCAGGTAAGGAGGCTGGACCCACGCCTCTATGGACCCTCGGTCCACGGGGGACCCACGCCTGAGCACAGCTGCTAGGATTGACTGGGTCGGTGTGTGGAGTGGGCACTGCCCCGTCATTTTCTCAGAAATGGAGCTTCTCCTGCGACAAGGTCTGCCCTTTCCAAGGGCTTGGTGATCATCTGATCAAACTGCTATAGGGAAGGACCTTTTTCCTTCTTCTTTTTAATCTCCAATCATTGCAGATCAATACTGAGGAAAAGCACAATGAATTCTGAAAAGGAAAACAAAAAGACAAAGAATTAATAGGAGGAAAAAAAAGTACTTGGGAGGCTGAGACAGGAGGATTGTAGGTTCAAGGACAGTCTCAGCAAGTAGCGAGACCCTACACAACTTAGTGAGATCCCGTTTCCAAATAAAAAAAATAAAAATAGGGCTGGAGGTATAGCTCAGCAGTAGAATGCCCCTGGGTTCAATCCCCAGTACCACACACACACACACACACACACACACACACACACACACACACAAAGAAATACAAGAAACAAGAACATATAAAACACAAGTCCCTTCCTGGGTGTGGTGCAGGCATGTAATCCCAGCTACTTGGGAGACAAAGGCAGGAGGATCACGAGTTGGAGGCCAGCTTAGGTAATTTAGGGAGACCCTAGTGTGCCAGTTTGGGAAAATTGCTCTGGTATTAATTTCTAATAAAATGTAAAAGGCAGTCATTGAGGCAGGGAGAGGGAGGCAGGAGCTCTGTTTGTTACATTCCAAGAGCTCCCCCTCCCTTCATCTTCTGCCCCTTTGTTCTAAATGATTAATCCATAGTAAGAATGTAAAGACAGTTGAAGCCTCTAGCCTTAGAAGCACCTAGAGACTTAAGAGCACCATAGAGGCGGTTAAGGCTTTAGCCCTAAGATTCCAGTGACTCTGCCTAGCACATTTTAAAACTGTAAAGATAGCAAAGACCTTATGCCCTGCTCTTAGAGATTACACACAGCTGCACTGGCTACAGCTAGTGCCTCTGTTTACCTCCTATTCTTCGTGACTCGGCCTCAGTATGAGAAAGGCAAACTCCATGCGTTACATCAAAGTGCCCATAGTTGATAGACAAGCAATACAGCCCAATACAATAGGGGTAAAAACAAGGTAGATTAGTGACCTCTGCACTTAGTAAATGCACTTAGTAGACTAGAAGGTACTACCTGCCTAAGGAATAAGTTATGCCTAAGAAATAAGTTACTAGTCTGTTGCCTTAGTAACGCTGATAAGAACATACTAATGTAAAAATTGTATTTAAGGGGCCAGGGTCTGAGGGAGGAGCAGAGTTCCACTTTTGGGCTCTCCAGTGTGTCTTCCAGGCACGCTGCTTTTTCTCTTCTCTTTTTCTATTTCCTACTGACTTTGTAATAAAATTTTGTTAAAGCTGCAACTGAGCCGCCTGTTAGTTTTAACTCCCCTCTTCAGACAAGGCTGGGGGTGTAGCTCCAGTGGTAGAGCGCTTGCCTAGCATGTGAGAAGCCCTGGGTTTGATCCCCAGCACCAGAAAAAAAAAAAAGCAAGGTCTTGTATTAAAGAAAAAAAGAGAAATACACAAGACCTCTTTAAATGTTATTAGATGGACACTGTCCAGTTGCTATGAGATCTTCTCACTGCACCATGCAGTTTCTGTGCACCTTACCGTGGTCCAGTTGAAGTCTGCAGACCCACCCTGCACTGTGGGTTGGACTCGAGCGGCAATCTAATTCGCTCACTTCTCTGTGTAGGAGAGTTCGTTCATTCACGAAATCAACATTCATTATCTAGTATAAGCCAGGCATATAGGTGATCCCTCCCTTCTCTGCCCTCAAGTGACTGTTATGACACCATGATCATATATCGTTATTACATAATTAAATTGCCACAGCCACTCAACTCATCAATCAAATGTGATGCCCACTGTAATAGCATTGGAAAGAAAAACTGTCCCAGACCTCGCTCAGGAGAGACCCTTTCGTGTGTATGTGTGTGTGTGTAATGCAATTTACAAACTCCTTCTGGGAAGAAAATCCGTGCTCCTGATAAAATGCCTAAGCGTTTTCTGAGAGGCAATAATGACATTAGACTTGTTCTGGGAAACCAGTCACCCGCCAGCGACTGTCAGATTGCGGTCTACTCGACCTTTAACTAGACATTGTTTTCTTTCTGTGACTAGTCTAACGATGACGATCTGGCCATTCCCTTTTCCTATAACACGCCCTTATCACATGGGATTCTGTCCTTGAAGGACTGCCATGCAGTGAGGACCCATGGTGGTAACTGAAGGTTGTTCTGATGGGTTGTGGAGTGAGGTAGTGGGAGCGCGGGGCCCGGAGTGAGCTTTACCCTATTTGAGTCTCCGTTTTCTGACCTGTGAGATGGAGTCCATGAAGCTGAAGGAAGTGGTGGTGAGAATTGCATGTTGAATGGGAGGACTGTGTGCTGTGCCTGGAACCTAGCAATGCACTGTGGGCCCCTGGGCTCTGAGGGGTTAAGCACATGCCACCAAAAATACACTGCTCTGACATATTGACTCCTCTAGGTAAAGGCTCTTGAAAAACAGTAGGCACAAGAACATCACCCCGGCCTGCAGGAGTGAAATTCCCGAGCGTGAGATGCAACCGCTTGTCCTCAAGGTCGAGAATTCTGTACACATCTCATTAAAATAACTCTATTGTTACCAGAGTCCTGGGCCAGAGGACTGACTCCAGGGGTCCAACAAAGCGGGTCTGGCCACTTGCCCAAAAACCAAGCAGAAAAGGTCACGGTGAGAATCAGGGAAGGAACTTGAGTCAACATGGCCGCATTGGGAAGGCAAAGCGAGACCCGGCTTCTCGACCCTGTCTTCCGGGTGCTGCCAGGAGCTGAGGGTGTGAGTAGAGGAAGACTTAGGGCAGGGGCGAGAGGTCGCGTAACTGAGCAGTCTTGTCACACTGGTCTGGTGGCTTGTTCTCTCAGTTCTGGCTCTGCAAGGTGGCTCTGGAGAAGTCCTGTTACTTGAGGGGGCTTCGCAGGATTTGGGGTGTTTATCCATCAGACCTGAGATCCTGGAAGGGGCCATCCAGTTCCCAAGACACAGTTCCTCCTGTTATTCCTGGAAGATGCAGGACAGGGACTAACAACTTCAGGTGCCACTGCAGGGGTCTGAAATAGGACACCGTGAATATGGCCTCCGTCTTGGAGGGGGATGAGTAGGTAAGGTAAATTTAGGACTAACAAACCTTGGGGTCCTAGTTTTCAGAAGAACACCCCTCAATGGTTAACACACCTACGAAGGCAGAGAGGCCAAGCTGAGCCTGCTCTCACGTGCAGTCGGCGCCTGCAGGCCTGTGAGGAGTCCGTGCGCTTAGCAAAGGCAGCTTTTCTAAGTCCCGGTTACTCATGTTTTAAGCCTTCCTGCAAATGTAGCTGCTTCTTCACAACTTACTGCTGCTCCTCCAGCTCAGTGCAGAAGTAATGGACGTTGCTCCTTCAGGTCCTCGTTTTCGGAGGAGCCTCCTGCTCCACATACGACTTTTATTAAGTACATAGGTTTTTCTCCCATGAACCTATCTTCTGTCAGTTTAACCCTGGGGTCCAGCTGGGACCCAAGAGGATGGAGGGAGATGTTTGCTGTCCTTTCTTCTCTTTGAGAGAGAGAGAGCCTGGAGTCCAAATGGAGCTCTAGCCTCAGCCTTCTATCTCAGGCAAAGAGAAGGAGCCATCCTGCCGTGGGGCGCAGGACAGGGGCCACCTGTAGAGCAGGTGCCCAGTCCCTCGGGGCAGCAGGGGGCTCCCTGAAGCAGGGAGGTCAGTGTGGGGGCAACACTGCATTTCTCGCCTTTCAAATGCTCCTCCAGAGGGGAGGAAGGGAGGAGGGCTCTGGAGCCTGGGCACAGCAGGTGTGTGACCTGGCAGCCCGCCAAGCCTAGCCGCTCCCCTGCGGGCAGGCAGAGCTCTCCCAGGTGGTTTTGAGGTTTGGGCTGAGGGGAGGAGGGGGCCCCGCTGTGCTCTGTCTGGGCTGTTTTCTTCTTTCTGCTATTGGTAGGAGAAACATACTTGTCATGTTGGAATTGTTCTTCAATTGACTTTCTCTTGAGAAAGCCCTGGTGTCAGAGTCTCTGGGAGGAGTGAGGGAGAGAAGGAGCCCCGGGGCGGAGGCAGAGGCGCGGGGTGGGAGTCTGCGCCATGGCCCTGTGTGAGGGAAGAGGAGGAGGCAGGAGGAGGAGGGAAAGCAGAGCACCTGGTGGGGGCTGAGCCTGCAGGGCGCCTTCCTGAGAATTAGAAAATGGCGCCTGCCTGGGGCGCACAAGGCCCTGAGTCAGCCCACAGCGCTTGGCAGGTCCAGCACAGGCCGTGTTTAGTCTCCACAGTTCCCTCTGCTTGGAACCTTGTTCAGTGAACAGCCTGCATGACTGTGCCCAGAGTCCTAACTGGGGGAGGACTCGTCCCAAATGCTGCGGAAGACGAGGGCTCTGGAGGAACTGAGAGGAGGGAAGGAAGAGGCCAAACCCAGCTTTGGCTGCGATGTCTGATGTGTGTCAAGGTACAGTCCATTTCCAGAAAACCTCACTGCTAGGCCACTGAGCCTACCCATCCAGTACACCTCTCCATCAAACCCCCCTTTCCCACTGAACCCCACTCTGGGGGCCTGCTTCCTCCTCTGTATCTTCCTTTTGGTTTCCCAGGAAAAGGCTGCCTGAGCTTCAGAGGGAAATTTCTACTTCCAACCTCTCTGCTGCTAACATTCACTTCCTCTTATAGGACAAAGCTAGTACCTAATTCTGCTAAAATAACCTCTTTTCTTTTCCCTCTTTCAGATGACATGTTTTTCAGAAAGAAGAAAGTGGAGGGGGGAAGAAAGATAGGAAAGTAAAGGAACAGGAAAGTGGAGAAAATCCTGCCTAGCCACACATTATTTTGCTTTAATTCATTTTTTTTTCTTTAGAGAGAAAATCTAAAAGCTTTCATCAGATTCTCGAAAGATTTCATGACACCAGGATTTCAAGAGCTGCTTCTATAAAAGGATGCATGAAATCCACTAAGAACAGGGCATAGGAAGTTCAGGGAGGTTTATTAAATTAATTTGATCCCACTGTCTGATTTTGAGCAGGTTTTCTAATTTACATTGTGCCTTATTTTCTTGCCTGGCTCAGGTGCTCCTCCTGCATCACATTATTCTAATTGCCTACTAGCGGGTGTCCCCTTCTCCAGCCTGACCCCCTCTAAGCCACCCTCCATTGTGTCTCCAGAGTTGTAAGACTGAAGCATGTCTTTTTTTAAATTTTAACTTTCATTAGTGCATTGCAGTTATACATCATAGCGAGTTCAACGTGATACATACATGCACACAACTCCTGGTATATTTTCTTCCCACTCCACCCCACTGCCCACTCCTCCCTCCCCATACACGCCAGTGAAACTGGTAGAAACACTTTTGTATATTGCCATGGTGCTATTTGAACTGTTTCCTTCCTCAACCCTCCTTTTTCCCCTCCCCAACTCCCTCCCCCACTTCTCTTCCACTATTCCACAGGTCTCTCTCCGCATTATTTACAGTCCCTTATGTTTCCTATTTTCTCTCCAGCTTCCACATATGAGAGAAACACACACAACCCTTAACTTTCTTTTTTTTTTTGCGGTGCCGGGGATTGAACCCACGGGTGTTTTACCTCCACGCTACACCCCCGGCCCTATATTTTATATTTTATTTTGAAACCGGGTCTCACGAAGTTGTGGAGGGCCTCACTAAGTAGCTGAGGCTGGCCGTGAACCCGGATCCTCCGGTCTCCGCCTCCCAAGTACTGGGATTACAAGCGTGCGCCACCACGCCCGGCCAGCCCTTAACTTTCTGAGACTAGCTAGTGATCTCACTTAGTATAATAGTCTCTAGTTCCATCCATTTTCCTGAAAATGACATAATTTTGTGCTTCTTTATGGCTGAGTAAAATTCCATTTGCGTGTATATACCACATTTTCTTTATCAGTTTTTCTGTCGATGGACACCTGGGTTGGTTCCATAATTTGGCTATTGTGAATTGTGCTGCTATAAACCTGGGTATACATGTGTTGCTATCGTATTCTAACTTTAATTCTTTTGGAAAGGTACGGAGTGGTATAGCTGGGTCATATGGTGGTTCCATTCCTAGATTTTGAGGAACCTCCATACTGATCTCCATAGTGGTTATACTAGTTTACAATCCCACCACAGTGTAGAAGAGTTCCTATTTTCCCACAGCCTCACCAGCCTCTGTTACTGCTTGTATTCTTGATGACTGCTACTCTAACTGGAATTAAATGGAATTTCAGAGTAGTTTTGATTTGTATTTCCCACATTGCTAATGATATTAAACATTTTTTTCATATATTTATTGACCTATTGTATTTCTTCTTTTGCAAAGTGTCTGTTCAGTTTAATTGCCCATTTTTTGATTGGATTTTTTGGAGTTTTTTGGGGGGGGTGTTAAGTTTTTTTGAGTTTTTTATGTATTCTAGATATTAGTCTTCCATCAGAGTAGCTGGCAAATATTTTCTCCTATTCTGTAGGCTCTCTCTTTAGACTCTTGATTGTTTCCTTTGCTGAGCAGAAGTGTGTGTGTTTGTGTGTGTGTGTGTGTGTGTGTGTGTGTGTGTGTATGTTGTACTGGGGATTGAACCCAGGGGCATTCTACCACCAAACTACACCCCCAGCCCTATTTTTTAAATTTCTATTTTGAAATAGGGTCTCGCTAGGTTGATGAGAGTCTCACTACTTGCTGAGGCTGTCCTCGAACCTGTGATCCTCCTGTGTCAGCATCCCAAATACTAAGATTACAGGCATGTGCCACCAGGCCCAGCTGAGCACAAGCTTTTTAATTTTTCCTAAGCATTGAGGTCTTATTGAGAAAGTCTCTACGAGTGCCTATATGTTGGAGAGTTGGTCTTATATTTTTTTCTAGCAATTGCAAAGTTTCTGGTCTAATTTCTAGGTCTTTGATCCATCTTGACCTGACTCTTGTGAGGGGTGAGAGATAGGGGTCTAATTTCATTCTTCTACATATGAATATCCAGTTTTCCCATTTGTTAAAAAGGCTGTCTTTTTTTCCAGTTTATGTATGTTTTTGGCTTCTTCGTTAATAATCAACTGAAACAGGTCTGTTCAGCACATCTCTACCTAACTCGACGAGGTTCTCTTGTTGGGATTAAACTCCCCTGACCTCACTTGCCCTGTTTTCCAGTCAGTTTCCATGCCAGCCAGGCTGGTCCATGTACTGCCCACCACTCGGGCGCCATGGCCATCACTCATAATGTCCTTGTCACCCTTCTCCTTGGTTCTTTTTTTTTTTTTTTTGCGGTACCGGGGATTGAACCCAGAGGGGTTCTACCTCCGAACTACACCCCTGGCCCTATTTTTTATACTTTATTTTGAAACCGGGTCTCACGAAGTTGCGGAGGGCCTCACTAAGTAGAGAGAGAGAGAGAGAGAGAGAGAGAGAGAGGGAGAGAGAGAGATAGAGAGAGCTGAGGCTGGCCGCGAACCCGGATCCTCCGGTCTCCGCCTCCCAAAGTACTGGGATTACAAGCGTGTGCCACCACGCCCGGCGCTTTCTCCTTGGTTCTCCAGATCCTTCCTGCCATTTGAGGCCAGCTCTTCTGAGGGGTCGCCCTGCTTTGGGGACCAGCAGTGGTTTATTTCCCCCAGCACAGCCCCATCCCTGTGTGTGTGACACCATGCCTGGCCACTTTATATTCTTGAAAGTCATCGAAAAACCCAAAGAGGCCAGATGTGGTGGTGCACACTTGTAATCCCAGTACCTGGGAGGCTGAGACAGGAGGATCGCAGGTTTGAGGACAGCCTCAGCTACTTAGTGAAGCCTTCTACAACTTAGACCCTGTTTCAAAATAAAGAATAAAAAATAGGGCTGGGGGTGTAGCTCAGAGGTAGAATGCCTCTGGGTTCAATCCCCAGTTACACACACACATACACACACACACACACACACACACACACACA